>VFIW01000020.1:375093-587329 GCA_006386115.1 Globisporangium splendens | reverse complement strand
GTCGAACACCGTGCTGCCGTCAGCGGCTCCTCGTCTCCAGAGTTACAAGACCGAGTTGTGCTACTACTACCTGAAGGGATGCTGCAACTACACGAAGGAAGAGTGTCGATTCGCACATGGAGAGAGCGATCTCCGCACAGTGGAAAGCAACACGATGGAATGGACGGCCAAGCTCGCCGCTAGTGGCGGCGCTGGAAGCGGGAGCGATTTTCCTCCTTCGGGACCGACCTTGGTCTCATCTGGCCCGCCTGGTCTGACGCTCGACAAGCAGCTCCAGCACCAGCACCAGTACCAGCAGCAATTCCAGCAGCAGCAACAGCATTTCCAGCAACCGCAACAACCGCCCCAGCATCCGCAACTCCAGCACGGGAGTCCAGGGTTCCCACCGCCGCACCAGGTGCCTCTCCAGCATGCAATGCCGCCACACCAGTACGGTTCATTCGCACAGCAGCAGCAACAGCAGCAGCATGCGCACCCTCCGCCGCCGCACATGCCGCCAATGCAGCAGCACGGCCACCACCCGCAGATGTCGCCTCCGCCGCAAGGTCTCTACCATCAGACAGCAGCTTCCCACCAGTACCGCTATATAAAAAGCATGGACGAGGCCGCGAAGCGCAGCGCTGGAGCACGTCCCCCTCCCCAGCCTCGAGGACGCGAGCCACCGTCCTGGTCCACTGGCGGCGGTGAGTTTTGATTTTGATGCATGCCACTTTTTGCCTCGAAATGGGTGGCTAGGAGCCGCCCATTTTTCCACATTTTTTGTTGTGAGATATTCTGCTGAAAAGTACACAAGTGCCTGTATACGACGAACAAGCGAAAACCAGACAAACAAGCAACGAATTGACACGCCCAAGTAAGAACTGCCCTGTAGAACAAGAAGACCACAATAGTTTGAGAAGATCCCAAGTATACAATAGAATAACTTTGTACTTTTGTTGCTGTTGCACCATCATCGCATTCCTATTCACATTATCCACATATACGCCATTCTGCCTCACTTAGATGTCATGGACACTCGTGGTTGTCGTGGTCGTTGCCGTGACATTGCTGCTGCTGCTGGTTACATTCATGTCCTCGGGAGACGCTGTTGATGGTGTCATTGCCGTTCCAAAGCTGATAGGCGTTGCTGGCGCCATGTTGAAGCACGCGAGCAGGTCACGCACGTTCACTTTGACGGCCACGACGCTGCCGTTGAGCACCATGCGCACCGTCTTGTACGCCTGGTCTTCCTGCGGGTCCTGCAGTGGCGCATTGCTGTTGTTCATCACCATCATCATCCCCGGTGCTCCAGTGCTTCCAGTTCCTCCCATCATCATCTGCGGCTGCTGCGATGGTGAGTCTGAGAGAAGCTGCGCATGTCGACGCTTGTTACCGCTTGCGGTGCTGTGGAGGTCTCCTGCCATTGCTGTAGCAGCAGCCAATGACATCCCCGACGACGACGCATTCGGCAGCGACACGATCGGCGAGTTCAGGCCGTTAAGCGCGTCCACCATGCTCCCTGCTCCGCGTGGATGCGCGTCCGTGTACTCCATGAACGACTGCAGCTGGCTCGTGCTTTTGACGGCACTGACTTGTCTTCCTGCGCTGCTGCTGGTGTTACCATTGCTGTTGTTGCCGCTGCGTTTGTTGCGATGCGAGTCCTTCCGCACGTACGTGAGCACGTCGCACTCAAAGTGCTCGCTACCGCCGGGCTTGCGCTTGAGGAAGTTGCGGTACGAGCGCGCGACGCGGGCCTCAAAGTTGCGCTCGTTGAGCTCGACGAGCTCGGCCTGCTTCGAGTGCACGCCCGGCTTGATGTAGATCGCACGGTCCTCGCGCACGTAGTTCTCGGTACTCGCGGCGGCGCTCTGGAGCTCCTTGGTCGTGCGGCTGTTGGCCTTGGCTTTGAACACCTCGAAGCCCTCGGAGAGCAGGAACCGGAACGTCGTGAGCGAGAGCTGCTTGCGCGACGTGCGCGATACGTCGCCGATCTTGACGGTCAGCGCAGCCGTGATCTCGTTCGGGACGAGCGGCAGTCGCTTCGGCTGCTGTGGGATCTGCGTTGGCGTCTGAGCCCCGCTACTGTGCGCGAGCAGGTCGGTCTCGTAGCAGCGCTTGGAGCAGAAGGCCATGGGCGCCGGGAAGCCGTAGTCGAGCGCGCAGTCGCGCAGCGCGACCTCGTCGCTGCATGACGGGTGCAGCGGCACGCCGCACGTGTGGCAGAGCTTGGACACCAGCTCGCTGGTCTTGCGGCGGCAGCGGCCGCACACGAGGCCCCCGCTGCCGCCCGTCGCAGATGCTGAAGCTGCCGTGGTTGAAGATGGCGACGACGTCATGGAAGCAGTGACGGCTTCACTTTGCGCGTGACTCATGCTGTGGATCAGATGCCCTCAATTACGCGTGCGGCTGCCCCTTATTAATGCTTGGTGGATGGCGCTCAAACGGGCTGTTTTGCGGACACACAAACATGCGAGAGCCCTCAACAAGGCAGAAGAGCAAATAAAACCTCAATAATGCATTTGATTGAGGTTCTAGAGGTCAAGTTTTTTTATTTAATATAACCTAATCTTGTGGAGGTAAGGGTAGGGATGTACCCCTTATTAGGGGGGAATGGATTCTGGGTTTACAAATCGTTGAAACGAAAAACCCGCGAACTTTTTCAAAACATTGGCGGAATCGGATCAGCGGTTTTCTCTGTATTGTGTTGGACGTGCTGCAACAAAAGCGCTTAGTGGCACCAATGGCGGCGCGTCGATCGTATGTGAAGGCATGTGGAGCTGAGCATACACGCAATTTAGCATCGAAATGCAAGTATTGACACAATTATCACAGTACTTTTTGACGCCATTTGCATCTGAGTTTTAGCTCTGGGTATCAATTGTGAGATTCTCTAAATATCGAGTTGCCAGCAGCAGTCAGCACAGTTTCTTCAGCCAATCAAAGGTTCGCATATGTCATTTGGATTTGAGACCAGGAGAGAGTCGGTTTCAGTCAATCTGTTCGCACAACCTTCTCGTTAAGCCAGTACTCTTTCTATCAATCTCGCCCATTTGTATCATTTTCCCATCTTCAGTCTACTGCTTTAAGTATATTCCACCTCTCACGTCTTGTCTCTGCTTCCATCTCTCGTCGCATTGTGAGCTCAACGGACAACGCAAAGACGAGACACAACACATGTGCAACGACTCTGCTCTGTTCAGCACGTTCCTCTGCGTGCATGAGCTGCTTGTTTATTACCGCTACAGTCCAAGTATCCTACAATAGACAGTGGTCCAGCTGCAAGTGTGGATCATCGCCGGTGCGTCTGCGATCGTCTGGCGTGGCCCCTTCTCTCCTTCCTTCGCTCCTGCGTGCGTCAGCCAGTGAGTGTCGCAGTCCGCGCTCAGCTCCTTGCATCACCCGCCACTATTTCCACTCGTGCGTCCAAGTCCAGAGTCCAGAAGGAAGCGCTTCGTCCGCCCCCCCCGCAGCCCCGCACTTCCACTCTTAATCGCACAGATAGTTCAGTCTTCATTCGTTCTTTTAGTCGACGTTCACTCGCAGTCAACATGGTGTTCATCTCGCTCGAACGGTTCGTGGATTCAGCGAATGTCAACACGCAGCAATCCCATCTCCCGATCACACAGATGCACCAGCTCGCAGCTTCCAACGCCTCGGTGCATGTCGTGGTGACACCGGGTTCTCCTGTTAAGAAGGACGCGAACGACGCGCTCTTGCGATCCCGATTCAGCTTCCGGTCGCAGAAAAAGAGCTCAACGTCTTCGTCTTTAGCTGTGACGCCGTTCCTGGTGTACGTTACGGATGACGCCGTGCGCAGCAAGTGGGTGGTCGCCAAGTCCGGGGCTGAGTACTTAGATCTACGCAAGCGGATTCAGCAATGTATCGGAAGTTGCCAGAAGTTCAGCTGCTGCGGTCCGCTGCGCCGAATCGCAAAGTCCCCGCTGCACAAGCACCCGCGGAAGAAGCGCAGCGACAACGCTGTTGCCTCCCAGTACGGCGCCTGCGGAGTCATCCAGGAATACATCAATGACCTGCTCATCGCGGTCATGGCGCGCGAGCACCAGTGCGACAGTACAGTCAACGCAGGCCACGAGCTCGCGCTGTTTCTCGATATCACGTCCCACCGCGCGGCAGCGGCCGAATACGCCATGCAGATTTCAGCTGAGCGCGATGATGGTCCAGTCAGCAACAGCCCCAGTGAGCACAGCAGCCACGACGAGTCGGAGTGCCCCATTTGCTGTGGAGACCTGAGCTCCGAGCACACGCTTCGGCTTCCGTGCAGCCACGAGTACCACTCGGCGTGCGTCCGCGTGTGGCTCAACATGCAGCACACGTGCCCAGTGTGCCGCGTGCCTCTGGATCCATCCCAGAGCTCCTAACTCACGCAAGTTGATGCACATACGTAGTGTATCTCCCTCGTACTTCTCTCCCTATCTATGTATCTTCGCCATGATTGATCGCCATAAACTAATCAAGTATTCAAACGGAGGGCGGAGGAAGCCCTCCATTTCTCATCTTAGAACCATTTTGCCTTTTAGATTTAGTTCGAACACTGTGCGTCAAAGTACGTTGGTAGGTTACAATGGCAGCTCTGCTTTTATGTTATGATTGTGTGTTGCGAGTCACTCTATTCTCCTATCTTTTAGTCCTTTGCAAAAACCAGTTTCTCTAATTGTCTTTCTCGTCTTCTTCATAGTACGACGTGCCGTACGCCAGGAAAAACTCTTCTCGCACAGCGACTTCCTTCCACGTCACGATGTAGAGCTGGTTGAGCGTGATGGGGCTGTTTGGATCCTGCGGGTTTTCAATAATGCATCCTGGCACTAAAATGCAGTTGTTGTAGAAACCAGAAGCATCCCAGTACACATCGGCGGGGTACTCATACACTCGATCGTTCGGGAATCCGCCTACAGACCCATCAGCATCCACCAAGCCATCGAAAGGGACGAGTCGATGCCCATACTGGGTCTGGAACTTCTCCACGTCTCGGATCACACCGTTCACGACGACAAACGTCTCGCCGAGCTCTCCGCAACGCGCGACCTTGTTCAGCCCATCATGATGCTGCTCCTTCGTGATACGCCGCACCCCAAAAATGCACACCACAGAGAAAGCTGGCCACGCATGGTCAGAGAGATTGAAAAGCCCTCTTCCTGCATTCGGGATGCCCGACACTGCGACGCCGACTGTTCCATTGTCGTTGGTCTCTCGATACGTGATGGTGCTGAGGTCGACTTTCTTGAAATTCAGTTTCGGAGGCTTCGGGATACGCCGTTTCACTGCTGCAAGCTCTGCATCAGTGAGGTCAGCATGCGATGATTCAGAGGAATCATTTTCCGTCGATGGCGACGCGTTCTCCAATTTGCGTTTCTTTCTACAAATCCAAGCACAGAAGAGACACAAGTGACAGTCAGTATCATGGTCAAATACCCTCATCCAGCAAGTAAAAGTATAGAGAGACGTACTGTGCTTCTTTGGCAAAAAGAGCGGAAAGCTTCATTTGGCGGAACATCATGCTTTTCATTGCTGATGAGTACGATTTCTTGGGATTCTTCTCTGCAACCGCCTTCTGGCACAACTTTACGATATGAACCGACGGGTTCGCAACCATATGGTGTCGACATCGGTCACACAGCTCCTTGGCGATCTTGTACAGGTCCGCTCGCGCCTTCACCTTCTTCAGACCTTCACGCGCCATAGTATCAAGCTTGAACACGCGTACCATGTCAGCGACGAGTTTCTCTGTATTCAAGTTATCTTGGTCTTCAATACTCTTCGAGATGGCTTCAATTTCAGGGTTCTTTGCGAAATGGATCGTTTTCAGTCGGCGAATCTTGCCAAACACGAATGCCGATGCGTTCAGGCACTTCTCCGTTTCCATTTTCTTCCAGATATCATCCAACACGGATCGCTCGACGTCCGAGACTGCACGATGAGCTGCTTGGTCTAAATCCCAGGTGCACAAGAACGCCTGCTTGTAGATCTGCAAAGGATCGAGATCGCGTTTTCGCTTCAAACTGCTGCCCTTGAACGAGTGCTTCAGAAGTAGCGGCATGTGCAGCTTCACGTACTGGTGCAGAAAATACTCACCACACTTGCGGTGTCCCTTGTCTGAGGCGTCCCAATTGTTGAAGCGGTAGTACTTCGTGTTTAACGTGAGCACAGTGTCCAATTCTTCGAGCTCCTGCGTCGTCGCACGCGAGAGATACACTTCCCATGGACCAGGTTGAATACCATGGGTCTTCATCAACGCGAGCACTTCTGCCGATGCGATTTGCTTCACTGGCGATGTGGATGCATCTGACAAGAGATTCGACTCTTTCTCTAAGATCTCAAACGTTTCGTCGATTTTCGCCATCGTTTCTTCCGCTTTGGAACTTTCGTGCTCGACTTTGGCTGGCTTGGAGAACTCTAGACCCCACTTCTTCCAAAAGTCAAATACGGCGCGAATATTCGTCTGCATATTCGCAATTCGACATGAAGCATAACGTTAGCACACTAAATAGTGCTCAATCGCAGTCACAAACGCATAAAACGCATAAAAATGCATGCACAATCGACACGCAGTACTTACGCAATGGCGGGCATCCTCAGGCAACTTCTGCACAAGCGTGTATAATACTTTGCCAAGCGACATGACCAATGGGGACTCGCGCATTTTTGCATTGCGCTCGTTTTGAGGGAACCCTGCACGCACGGATTTGATCACATCATGCACGACATAAATGATATTCGACTTCCCTTTCGATGTCTGTAGAGTGTCTATTGTTTCGCACAACTTTTCGCGGATTCGCTCATGCAAACTTTGATGGCGAATGATAAACTTCGAGCATACCTACACCAAAACGCACACAAACACAGCGAAAAAAACAAAAACATCCGCACGAAAGCAATCGCAATTGCAACAAGGAGCGAGGTCAAACAATCGGATTTTGCACACGCCATGTGCAAAACTTGCGCAATATTGCGTACCTGAATCGCAGAAGGTTTTGTATCGAGCTGATCGATGAGCAAATCAAATTCCAGCATTGGGTCGCCAAACGTATTCGACATTGCCTTGGCAGTGGACACCAACTCCTGCATCACCTTCTGTCGCTCGTGCATCTTTTCTTCTAGCTCGGAGTTGACTTCGGATACAATGAACCCAATCATCACACCATCACGGTCCGTGCAAAGCGACTTGATCGAGTCTTCACTTGCGCCTGCCAAACACGAGACACAAGCACAAAGTCACTTCAATGAGCATCCTGAAGGATGGAAAACGCTTTATCCCAAGTGCATGCAAGCAGCTGGCATACCACTTTTGCGAAGCCGATGCAAGCACTTGAGCCCTTTCAGTGACACTGGCACAATCAAGTAGAGCGTGAAATTGTACGTCGACGCCACAAACTGCACACACAGTGCGCATTCGTTCTTCTTCATGTACATCTTCATCTCCTCGCCATGCTTCGCAAAGAACTTGCAAAAGAACCCCTTGTGTGGGATCGCTGCAAGCTTCGCCTTGGTGCTCACGACGAGTTTCCGCGGGAAATCCTTGAGCAGCACGCGCTTCTCCGCGGGCAATCGGCCCACGAGTCCAATCGAGCGGCCCTGAAACTTGACATCCAGATTCCAATTATCCCCCATATTGTCGTCTTCGTTGTCTGTTGCCTTTTACTGTGTGCGCTTCCTTTCTTGTTGGTGGCGGGATGGCTTCTGGAACGAATGGGTCACTTTCTCTTGGAACCGTCGTCCGTTGCCGCCAAAATGGGTTTCCTCGCGCGCTTCAAGGGCGATGGCAACGGGCAGCAGGAGGATGGGGACAGGGGGCCAAGCGCTTCGTCCGGACACTATGCGCACAGTCCACACACACGCACTCGCTTTTGACTTCTTCTGCGCGTAACGTGCTGCGTAGTGGTGGCGGCGCGAGCTTTTGACTGGGCGTTTGTATGGCGCTGCTTTTGGGAAATCAAATGCGCGCGGAAATTCAGGCGCGACTCTCCCCTCTCTCCCCTCCACTGCGCACCCAGAGCCGCGCTGAGGATGTTCTGAGTGTCATGATTGGTTGAAATGATGATAAAGGGATACTTGATTGGATATAAATGAAACCCACCAAGAAATTGCAGAAACGAACAGATGGTTTATACCTTGAAAACCACTCCTCACCTGTCAGGAATCCATGCTATTTGAGATAAAATCCTTCAAAGTTCACTATCGATAGGTTGTATACAAGATCCAAGCTGCGGGAATCAACAGAATGCATTGTTTTCTGTTTTCGTTTGCGCCGGAAGAGCGGAATAAAAAGGGGGATCTGCGATTGGCATCGATTGTGCCATTGTGGCTTCACTCACAGCGACAGACGTGCGCACACTGGATCACGTGAAGAGGAGAAGAGCGGTGGTTCACCTGTGTGTGTGTGTGCCTGTTGGTCGCACCTCCAGTCCGCGTCCTACAGCACGCCGTTGAGTCTTCGTGCCCCCCATGTCGCACAACCAATCGTGGTGCTGACGCTTGCTCCGATCAGTGACGCATCGCCATATTTCTTTGGCAAACACTTCGTAAGTTCGTGGACTTTTTTCGGTGGGTTTGTATGATGTAACTCAATACGAACGAAGGATGAAGATGCAAAGGGTACGATACATTACGTTGAGTGTTCGCTTTGTGCTGTATACAACGTGCCATTTTCCAAGCCCGTCGTGTGCATGCAAATGACAACTTCACAATGGAACTGTGCAAATGACTCGCCAAGATAGGATATAAGCACAAGGATGTCTTACGCAGGTGCGTTGGAGATACCGCGGATGAGCCCCTCGGCGGTGCCCATGAGGTTCACGGGCGACTTGCCGTCTGTGATCAAGTACCCGTTGAGTCCGAGCGCTTCGAGCATCTTGACCTGGCTCTCGGGTCCAACACGCGCCATCTCGACGAGCGTCTCCTTGCCGATGCTGCCGACCATTTGCTGGAATTTCTCCGACTCGATGCTCATGAGTTCGCGCTTTTTCGAGATCTCGATGTCGGCGAGCTGTTTGGCGTGGGCGATGCTCAGCTCCTGTTCCTCCCGCAACTGGGCGAGCTTTGCCTCGTGCTCAATGCGACTCGCTTGTGCGCGTAGCTCGGCTTGACGCACTGCAGCGAGCCCTTCGATCTCTGCTGCTTGCGCGGCGGCTTTCGCCTTGCCCACGGCTGCGCCCTGTGCTTCCACAGCACTGCACTCCGCAGTCAGCTGCACGAGGTTCTTGCGCGCTTCTTCAGCGTGCGACTGGTTTTCAAGCTGCTGCTTGAGGAGCAGTCCTTTCGCTTCTTCGTCCTCCTGCTGAGCCTGCGACTTCGCACGTGCTTCTTGGGATTTCGTCGTGATCTCGATCGCGAGTTGCACGGATTTCTGGAGACTCTCGCGCGTGAGCTGGTCCACGGGCTCGGCGGATTGAATGTCCACGTTCGTTATGCAGAGGTTGTTGGCATCAAAGAGCAGCGAGTCGCGCAGCTTTCCCTTGTCGTCGACGCCAAAGATCGACGTGCGGATGATTTGCGCGCTGTGCTTGTGGAAATGGTCGAAGCTCTCGACGGCGACCGCGCCGCGGATGCGCGAGGCGAGGGTCTTGCATGCGTCGCCGACAAAGTCCTTCACGTTGAAGACCTTGGCGGCGTCCTCGGGGTCCTTCGGGTTCACCTTAAAGTGCCAATTGTACGCGATCGTTAACGAAAGCCGTGCGTGGTCGGACGTCTCGACGATGATCTTGTCGCGCATAAAGTCCGGTCCGAGCTGCAGACACAGCGTGCGAATGACGTTTGGCTCCTTTGGGACGCCGCCAGCGAGACGAAGCTCCGTGAACTGCTCCTCCGGGTCGAGCATCACCAGCGTCGGGCCAAACATGATCCGCGACGACGTCGTCTTGTAGTCGTAAACCTGAATCGCAGCATTGTGGGGTACTTCAAAGGTGACCACACGCGTCGGATCACGCGTCCGGGTGCCCGCGCTGCTTCGGCTTGGCGGTGCGTGTTGTCCGCCCAGGCTTGAAGCCCATGGGGCCGATCTTGAAATGGTCGGATCCGCCACATACGCCGAACCTGCGGATTGAGAGAACAGCAGCGCTTCGACTTCTGGAGACAGGTACTTGGACCAGAGCTCCTCTGTTGGCTGCAGCATGTACGTTTGACCCTTCACGGCACGCACATGACCAGTTTTCTTGTCGCGCACGTACACGCCCTCGTTTGTGTCCAGCGGAGTCGCTTTACGCACTTCGAGCACTTGGATTTCGATCGGTGGGATGTACTCGCGCGGACCATGCACCATCCAACGCTCGCCAGCTTCTCGTTTGATATCCGCCACTTTGGACGCATTGTTGTTGTTGTTGCCCGTTGGATTGTCAGCAGTGCTGGCAGACAAGGACGTGCTCGCCTTTTCAGTGAACGACTCGATTGCTTGAACGAGCACAGCTTCGTCGTCAGCCAAGATGCATACATCTTGGATTTTCCCATTTTCGAGCATCTCGCCTGGTAGCAGGAAAAACGAAGTCTCGCCCTTACGGAGTTGTCGCGTGCCGCGCTTTTGCACACCGTCGACGACAGGGTCGACGATCACGCAGTACTGGCGGTTCGTGAGCGTGATGATGTCGACACTGCCAACAATCGCTTCGTGCACATCTTGCACGTGCGTCTCTGCGATGTCCGAGGTCACGAGCCACTCCTCGCCAGCTTTTCGCTGCACGCCATACACGTCCTTAAACGTGCGAAGCGCGCGGAGGTGGAGAGCTGTCTTGTCGGTCAAGATATGCGCTTGCATGGTCTCGACGAGGACTTCGTCGATCTGAGGCAGATACGCCCCAGGCGTGCGCACAAGCCACTCCTCTCCGGCATCGCGCTCGATCCCCTGCGAGTCTTTGCATTTCTTCTCGGCGCGGAACTTGATCGCCTGGTTCTTCTTGATTACGATCGCATGCACGACAGCGACGACCTCTTCTTCCACGCGCGGGTAGTACGTTGCCGGACCAACGAACAACCATTCGTCGCCCGCGACATACTTGTCCACTTTGCGCGTCACACGGAGCCGCAACGCCGTGTCGACAGGCAGCACACGCAGTTTCTTGATACCATCAACTTGCACTTCGCCAGGGTACAACGGGAACGGCTCGGGGTACTCGTCGTGGATGCGGATCTCAAACTCACCATGCTGCAACTTGGCTTGATTGAACTTGTCGCGCGCAATGTCGCCGTCGCTCGTGCGCACGACAGGGTCCCGGATCTCGATGTAGTGCTGCGCAGGCAACACGATCATGTCCTGTACGTCCGTGAGCACATGCTCGTGCTCCTGGCGCGTGTACGTCAATGGTCCTGCGAGCACGCGCGACACGTTCGAGTTGGTGTCGAGCACGTGCACATACTTGTACGGCGGCAGGCGGATCACGCGCGGCCCGTTGCCGTTCGCATCACTAATGGCGCTGGATCCACTGAACATGACGGCGGTGCGAGCGAGAAGAGAGGAAGAGCTGTGCTTGGATCGAAGAAGATTCGGAAATGAGGATGATCGTTGGGGTGGACCTGATAAACTAACCAACCCAGCAACTTCAAGTATTGCACCCAACTAACCTAGTTTAGTGTGGTCGTCCTAGAATGCATCATGATTTCAAGGCGCTTTGTATCGGCTGGGTATCATTTTGGTACTAAGATGGGGTGGGCCACGTTATAGTGGGGATGAAACTGTGACACGACGTGCATGTCGCAGATATCTGGTTGATGCATGGGTACATTTTGGACAGCAACATAGCTGTTGGCATTGTATGATCCGCTGGATGGTCTCAGGGTTGTCTGGAGAACAGCACACTAGCGCGTGATGCATCGTGTCGCACACACGCCACAGGAAGCACCTGCTCGTCCATCATTGTCTCAGTGGGCAGCCATGTATTGCTCCACCTCCTGTGCCCTCTTCTTTCCGGACTCAACGAAGGTTCGTGTCGCAAAATGACGGACGTACCACGTGGTGTGCTTTCTTCAGTTCTTTTCCATGATTTTCTACTGCTACTCAAGATCTTCGATGGACAAGTGGTTATCGCTGACGACTCCCTCTGCTTCGTGTCCCAACTCGCGATGGACAGTCGCGAGGAACGACTGCCACTGTGTATCACTCTGGAGCAGAACCTTGGGGGCGGGGGTGCGCTTAGCGTTGCTGTGGTGGCTCTCTGGAGGTGGGTTGAAAGACACGACGCCAGTTGAAGAAGAAGTAGCGCTTGCAGCTGCTAGTGGATCCGCAACCGTTGTCGCAGAGAGTGCCGCTGCCGCTGCTGCTTCTCGGCGTCGAGATCTCCATGTGCCTGGTCCCGTTTTCACCCACACGCCAGTGCTTTGGTCGAGGCGATCCTGGAGCAGCATCGTCAGTGCAGCTGGACGTTCTACTTCCAGCCTGGTATCTGTGATGTGAATCGTATTGGTTGACTTGGTGGACTTCTTGGGATGGCGACGGCGGGTGAGTTCCTCTTTATTGCTATGCACCTCTTGGCCAACAGTGTCAGCTGCTGACTTCGGTTTCTTTTTCTTTCGATACGATTGAATCGCATCGATTGCCTCCTGATTCTTCTTTTGCCCCACCTCAATCAGCAAGTCACGGCGCTCGTCCACTTGTATTTGAAAAGCATAGAAGCGCCATCAGCACAACTAAGTAGTCCCAGGTACTATACAGGATGCAGCACGTGCGGAGTTTTTGCTGTAGCAAATCGAGCATGAGCGCATGCACTTTTGTAGATCCCTGCAGCGCCATTTCGAGGGCAGAACTGGCCGTGTAGCAATCCTAGTCCAAGCAAGAGAGATACCATATTGGTAATATGAATTTCGGATGTAGCAATATGCAAGAGACACTTGGATTACCTTCGTCACGGACGCATTGTGGAATAGCAGCACGCGAAGCATCCGTAGATGCGCATGCTGCACAACCCAGCGCAGCGCCGAGTACCCCGATCGGTCGATGCCATCTGGATTGGCACCATATCGAAGCAAGAAGGTGACAACTCGCATGCGCTTCTTTCGACACGCGACGATCAGCGCGCTTTCACGAAGCTAAAATTTGCAGCATTATTCACAAACGCAGGTCAGTCCAAAAAACACACTCCCGAAAAATTAGTTATGATCGCTCAAATGGAGGACTCCTACTTTGGAGATGGCATTGATGTCCGCCTTGTAGCGCAGCAGCAGCCACAAAGAATGACACTTCCTCGCTGAAGAGCAAGGCGAAGGAAAAGTTTGACATAGGCACACAAGTCGTTAGAAGACGACGAGCCATAAAATGGCTGATTGATTCCTACCTTTGCAGCGTACACGATCGGTGGAACTCCCTATGACCAAGCCAAGACAAACATGAGACCAATGTGCTCACTACAACTGCCCAAGCAGTCAAAAATCAACCCAAAAGCTTCAAAATACCTCGTTATCTCGGGCGTTCATATCACAACACTCGGCGTCCAGTAGCGTCCTGCACAATTTTATGTCACACACTTTGCACACTTCAATAGGGCTTCTACTTGCACTTGTATCTCACGAAAACGATGCATGCCTTACCAAATCAGCCACAACTCGGATATGTCGAGCTGCCGTCGATACTGGTACTTCTGAAACTGCATGGCGAGTAAATGGAGCTCATAGTCAAACACATCATCATCATCGTTCTTTGTCATTGCAGTGGCTGCTTTCGCTCAAATCGCACGCCGACTGCACAGCAGGCTAACCGGGGTGCTGGGCTTTACCAGCTGAATGCGTTTGCTGATCGTCTCTCACTATAAATACTGGTGTTCAAGGGGTTTGGGATTTATATATTGATGGTGGCTGCGTCCACCGCAGGAGGTCAGGATGTTTCTGCTCGTCACAAGACTTTCTTCTACTTCGGGAACGAGTCTATTGGCGCGAACGTCTGTCGCTGCTGATCTGCATCGTCATTAGCAACAAAGAACAAAGGCAATGATTTAGAACTCGATAGACACAAGATGCATTATCATGTGAAAAAATGGCATCCATCACTCACTCTTACCTCCAGCACTTCCTCCTTGATGCGTCTCTCACTCGAGCGTGCTCGCTTCATTGGTGGTGCATTCTCGCCATTCGCGGAATGCGTAGCGGCGTCCATACGCTCGCGTTTGACTGCTACGGACGACGACGAAGAAACCTCGTTCACTGTTTCCTTTTTCACGCTCACAGTTTCCAGAGACACCTCCGCGTCGTTGTTCTCCGTTGGTACCGAATCTCCGGCCGATTCCTTGTTCGTTTTCGGAGTCTCAGCCGAGTTGATACCTAGAATGCCCTTGACGATCGCGCCAGCGCCATTGATCGCCAAGTCCAAGTGCACGACGCTCGTCTTCATCGACATGCGCATCGTTCGCCAGCAGTGCATCACGTCCTTGTCGGGCCAATACTCTTCTTCGATGCCATTCTCAGGATCCCACGCTTCCGTGAATCGGTCCAAATAGTTTTGCATGGGAACCTCCGTAGCTGGTCACAGCAATAGCATAGGGAAAACATACAACTGGATTAGCACCGCACGCACTCACAATTCTCATCAAAGAGTCACTTCCACATACCTCGTTCATCGCCCTTGATCTTCTCGAGGATCTGCGAGGGTTTCGAGCTTTCGGTCAGAATCTGTTCCATCAAAGAAGACGACGAGTCTGCTGCTTGTCGCGTCCGCTTCACGAAGGGACCACCGCGTCCACCAAGTGGCGCTGCGTCGCCCAGTCGCGATGGCTTCTTCTTCGTTGGCGAATCTGCCTTTGGAGGGTATTTTTCGTACGGAGGGCACTTTTCGAGCTTCCACTTGGTCCAATTGCGCTCTCGCTCCAGCACGCGCGCGACCATTTCGCTGAACCCTTCGCCGTCCGATGGCGTTTGCTTGAGCAGCGTCATCACGCGATCGTGCATCTCCGAAACCTTGGACTTCGGCGTGACTGTGCTGTCGGGCAGTTTTGCCTTCGAGAGGTAGTTGAACAGGATCAGAAACTGCGTGAGCATGCACTCGCGCAGAATAGGATCGCGCAATTGCAGACGAAACAGGCGGCTATTTGTGAGGTACTTGGGCTGGAAGAAATGGTGGTGGTCGTCTTGGCTTTTTTCGTCGTCTGCGCTGCCGCCGCTCAACAAATCTCGCGTGCGCTCCAAATCGTCGCTCGAAAACGCATTGCCTTCAAATGCGGACAGCACCACATCGAGTTCCTCAAACTAGAAGCAAAGTGACGACAGCGTAACACGATAGTTAGTTCTGTCGCTCCACAGTATACACACAATTGCCAAAGCAACCAGTCCATCATTGCATCAAACATAACGTACGAATTTCTCCCAGTTCTCGGGACTTTGCACAGCGAGTTCATGTTCGCGAAAGTACCGCTGGAGATCCCAAAACGTGCGGTACAAATTGTAATCAATCGGTCCCGCATCAGCACCCTGGTGGTCCTTATCGAGCTGTAACACAACAGACAATAACCATGTCTCGTGAGAACGTAACACCACCAATTTTCCCTAACGCACTACACTACGTCACGTACCTCCGTGGATGGGAGAGGGTCGACTGCGACGGCGGAGTCGGTCGCTTCGGCCGAATCAAACGCGTCTTGGTCTTCAAATGCAGTCACATTGGCGACATTTGGCTGATAATGACCACACAAGCAGCAGCATAAGCAACTCTTCCCCTATTAACCAAACAACGCCTTTTCCAACGGCACACATCATACCTTGCCCATGAGGTTGACAGCCGAGCGTTCCGAGAGCGCAAATGTGAACGAGAGGAACACGAGGATCTTGCCACAAAACACACTGTTGTGGGTCTTTGACAGTCGTCGCAGGAGCGCGTTGCAGAGCTTCAGTAAACACAGCGACGCCTTCGTGTTGCGCCCCGCCTCAGGGATAAACACCGACTATGCGAACATAAAAGAAAGAAAGAAACAGACCGTTTATGACTGCACATGCTCTGCGACGGGGAGTAAATAGGCAAAACGCACCGTCGTGAGCTTTTCCTTGCGCGTTTCCAGGAGATCCCAGAGCTTTTCGCAGTTGCTGATCGTCTGACCCTCCATGAGGTCTTCGAGTACTTTGTACGGCGCGCTGTTGATCAGATACTTGTTCACGACGCCGTCGATGCAGAGGTCCAGGAGCGCGGGCACGCCGACGCTCGAGACCGTCGCATCAGGCACCCTGAGCAGCTCCCACGAGATCTTTTCGACCACTTTCTGCACGGCGACGTCCAGGATGCTGTGCACAAAGTCCGCGGACTTGACGTTCGCCTTGGGGTTGCGTTCGACCTCGTCGTGCATGCTCGTGTAGAGCTCGCCGAGTTTGGCGATCGCATCGTCGCGCTGGTAGAACTGCGTAATTGCCGACTGCAGAGTGGAGAGAGAGAGAGAGAGAGAGAGAATGAGCAGCGTTGCGAGGATCGCACAGGACAGGTAGACGTGGAAAGGAGCGCGCACATACAAAGAGGCATGTTAGAGACCGCCATTAGCTGCGTAAATACACGTAGAGACACACGAACCTCGGCGTTCCTGGCGAGTTGGAGCGCCATTTTGGTTATTCGGGGCTTTCCCGTTTACACCAAAACGTCGAGGACCCTCAGTTGGTTCGCGTAATTTAAGGTGGAATACATAATTGTTTAGTTCAGAAATGTGGACCACACTGTTCTGCGACATGACGAGGAGTGTTTGAATTGATAATTGAGCTCAAGCTCGGACGTGTGGATAGTAAAAATTGTTTAAATTTGTAAAGCACCACAAATGGGTGCACTCGCCACCTGCACGATTTCAACAAGGCTTTGACATCCCAAAGCACGAGCGTGAAGCAAGATGCACGCTACAAACGGTACAAATAGAGAACTTAAGAAGTTGGGCCTTCGCATGCGCTCCACTGGTTTCTTTGACAGCAGCTGCTGCAATTCAAGCACCCGAGTGAATAATTCTGCATTGCACCTTAATGGATGCCACCTGGTGGAGAAGAAGCATCCAGCCGCACGAGGCAATCTCCACCCGCACACACTAACGTTGTGCTTCTCACCGAGAGCTGATTGGCGTTGCTCTTCTCCCTCCCTCGCTCTATCGTCCACGTAGCCTCGTGGAACCCAATTGTGTGTGCGTCTGAGTGTTTGTGTGTGTGAGAGAGAAAGAGAACAACCATGCACATAGCTTTTCGAACAAATTTCCCCACTCTCCGCTTTTTTTATGCTATTTGGTTGGACGACAATATTCAAGCTGGTGGTGAAGAGAGGAGAGATGACTTGCATGGAGAATGCAAGTCGATCCGACAGTTACACCAACAATCCTACTCATGCCTTCAAAGTTGAAGAGCCCATGAGACATGTCCGGCTCTGCTCTGTGATTGGCACTTCAGGAAGGACTCACATGGCACACAACCTATCGGACCAGCACGAAAAGTTCTCGTGCTGGTCGAGTATCCGATTATTGCAACGTTTCAGTAGACGAATATCCGCAGCCAACACGAGGGAACAACTGTGTAGGCTCGTGGCTGTTCTTCCCACGGATGAAGGGAATCATTTCGCGTCCGTGCTAAATTACATGGAAAGGAATGCCATGGCTGCATCGTCATTGTAGAGAGGGAGGTTCCCCTTCGGCAATAAGTACTCGCTGTACTGTGATCAGCATTGCGCATTTTTACAAGAAGGCATTTGAAATACAACGAACCCATTTCCACTCCGAATTTTGTTTTTGTAGCCATAACATAGTGACGATGGGCGAAAAACTCTGTTTTTCGGCGGGAGTAATCAAACGATCAAATCCTTTTGTTCAAAAAATTGATACAGTTGATAAGAGCCTCATTGTTTCAATTGCAGACAACGTAAACGGAAAGAGGGCTCGGGTATCAACCATTTGCGCCTTGGTAACTCTGCTGTTGTTCTTCTGCGTGTGGAAACCTGATTGCGATTGAGAGCAGCATTCAGCGCAAGAGCAATCCCCGTATGTGTAAGCGCACTCTGGGCTCCTCAGCTGTAGAAGAGCCGACTGGTGCTGCTCCTAGTCTTCCTATCATGCACAAGACACGCACACGCGGACCCAACTGCACGCTCTCCAGCACGTAAGCAGCCGCCGAAAACGCAACTGAATGAGCGCACAAGAGAGAGAGAGAGAACTGGGGATGCATGCTCCAGCTATTTTTCCGAATGAATACTTCCCGATCTCCGGGTGTTTTCTGCGTCGGTGCTCTTCACTCGACCGCCCTTTCTCACTTGGGACGTCGTCGGTCCCAACAACCGCGAGCGTGGTGTTGTTGTTGACTGCAAAGGAGGAATGACTTGCATAGGCAAAGCACTGGTGTATGCAACACAATCTGGCAGTTCCATGCATTCAACCCATGACCTCAAAGTTGAAGTGACACCCTGTGGCGGATCCGCGTTGTAATTGGCGGAATCTTGGGTTCCAGATGGATTCGAGGGATGACTCACATGGACACAAAATCTATCGGACCATCACGAGAGCGGGGTTGGGTTGGTGCTG
Organism: Globisporangium splendens; assembly: GCA_006386115.1. NCBI lineage: Eukaryota > Oomycota > Peronosporomycetes > Pythiales > Pythiaceae > Globisporangium > Globisporangium splendens. Next base: position 568,904 of record VFIW01000020.1, on the reverse strand, counting down.
GTCGAGTATCCGATTGGTGCATCGTTTCGCCAAACGAATATCCGCAGCCAGCACGAGCGAACCGTGTGGGTTTGTGGCTTTTCTGCAAGGGGTATCCCCCATTGCGCTGAAGGGAATTGGGGTTGCGCGCACTCCCCCTTTGGTCGGCGCCAAGAAAATTTCTGAAGGTTTGTTCTAGCTATCCATTCTGTAAACTTGCAGCAAACCCCTTTCGGCAATGTGGCCAAGCCATCTTTCACGAGACATAGCAAAACTTTACTGGTAGATAGACAAAGGAACCAACTTCCATCGCACCGCTTCGTTTGTAGCCATTGTGTCTGACGATCTTAACACAGTGAAGATGGGTAACTAGGAGTGAGATGGACAACAAATCTCAGCACGCTGAAAACGTCAAAACGGCAGTCTTTCAGCAATGCGACTTCGAAACTTCACAAACTGTTTAGAAGACGGCAGGTGTGGTTGAGCCAGTGCGCATTTTCTCCCGGAATTTATTGTATGCAGCTTATGTTTCCTCTCCCGCGCAGCTCATTTGCTTTGCGGAAACAAGCCACGGCTTTCTACACAAATTACAGCATCCCTCAAATGCTGACGTTTCGACAAATCTGACACAAAAAAAGAACAGCGTGCACAATCAGCTCGCACGCGACAGGAGTGTGGATCGCGACACCACCACCCGCGCGCACTGCCACGGCTTCAGCTCACTTTTCAATCCGCCGCCAACCCCCGCACACGCCACAGAAGAAAGCAATCGCCAGTATGTGCGAAGGAAGCAAGCGCCAGCAACGCCAGCCGCTGCAGCAAAACGGCCACGCCAATGGCAATGCCAGTGACGCCACCTACGGCTCCACAGACAGCACGACGGGTAAGGCGACACCCACGTCGATCAAGGACTTCACGCCGTCGCCGCGCCACCGCCGCCTCACCAGCTGGTACATCAAAATGTCCCTCATCAACTTTGTCGAGTTCTCGGCCGAGTCCTCGCGTGGCGTCGTACTCGCGACACTCTTTCTCTACACCAAGTCGCTCGGCGGTGACCTCGCGTTCATGGGGCTACTCACGTCCGTGTTCTCCGTTGGCCGGTTGATCTCGTCGACCGTGTTCGGATGGATGTGCGACCGCTACTCATTCAAGTTCGTGTATCTCGTGTCCTCGGGGATTTGTCTCGTGGGCAACCTGATTTACCTTCTCGCCGATGCGCATGTGGCCAATTCGCTATGGGTGCTCGCTGTGAGTCGATTCTTGGTCGGCTTTGGTGCAGGCAATCGATCTGTGTGTCGTGCGAATGTCGCTGCGATGACCACGGTCAACCAGCGCTTGAAGTACTTGACGATCTTGGCAACCGTTGTGTTTCTCGGATACGCTTTGACTCCAGGACTCGGTAGTCTTGTCGCCAACGCCGATACCTTCGTGCTCGGCATCCACTTCAACAAGTACACGTCTCCGGGTCTCATTTTGGTGCTACTGAACACGATGACGATCATCTCGATGCTGACGGTGTTTGACGAGAGCGTCGGAATTCACGATGGTCCACTGGAGAGTCCGAATGCGCAGGCCGAGACGAACCCATTGAACGATCCAACGAGCCTCCCCGATCGAATTGTGAACATTGGCGCGATTGTGTTCATCTTCTTGAACTTCAATGCGCGTGGCATCCTGTCGGTGTTTGAGACGGTTGATATCCCTTTGTCTTGGAAGTCCACGGGTAGCGACACCCGAAGAGTACAGCGGCAGTTATCGCGGCCGTCGAACTTCCAGTTTCTAACCTCGGTTTGCCGGTTTGGTCCGATTTCTCGATCGATACTTTCCGTCACAGCGTGTCGGCGTGACTTGGGGGCACTCTCTTTGTGTATGCTCACTCAGATACAAACTTGCTGCTCGCATTGGGCACATCAGGCCCGATCTAAGCCGCGTCTCAAGGGTCCTCGCCGAGTTTTGATGTGTGAGGATTGGTTGTCCATCACTATGCGGTTTGCTTTGCGGCGTTTTCCAAGTTGCTCGGCGGTCGACCACAAGGCACGTTGATGGGGTTACTGGGCTCGGCGGCGTCGGTCTCGCGTATCGTGCTGCCACTGCTGCCTGCAGCGATTCCGTCGTTGACGCCTGTGTTTTGGATCAACATTGCGCTCAGCGTCGTTAGTATCGGCAGCCTGTGGTGGTACAGTCGAATGGTGTACCAGGCGAAGGCGGAACTCGCAAGCGATCTCGAAAGTGTCAGGTTACTGCAGGTCCTCCCAGTCAGCCCTCGCTCACCGCTGCACGCGGAGCCTCAGGATTTTGAAGAGAAGACGACTCGGTAAGCAACCGACGAAATAAAGTCGTCCGTCAAGGAGAGCCCACTCTCATATGTAATGTGTTTCTACATGTTTTACGATTTGTACATAAAGTTTTACGTATGCTCACGCCATTTTTACAAAACGAGTTTGAGTCACATTCTTCCGTTGCATGCGCTGCCACTCTGTGACTCTGGTACGCGCATGAGCGTTCTCGTTCGTGCAAAAGAAAGCAGACACCAGCTGATGGAGAATTGACATCCTGCAGCGAGACATTTCTTCCTTCACACACATTTTAGCCTCAAATTAGGAGAGAGAGAGAGCCAGGAACGGGACATGCGCATTTCCTCCGATCTCCGTGTCCCCCTCACCAGTGCTCTTCATCCTACCGCTCTTTCTCACTTGGAGGCCGTTGGTCCCATGACAGCAACAGCCGCCGACATGCCGCAACAGTGTCGCTGCTAAATGCAAAGGAGGAATGACTTGCATGGGGGTAAAGGACTGGCGCATGCAGCACGATCCGAGAGTTACTCGTACTAGTGCATGCGTTCAACCCATGACGTCAAAGTTGAAGTGACAGATCCGCGCTGGGATCTACACCTTGGAGGGATGACTCACATGGACACAAAATCTGTCGGACCAGCAGGTTTGAGTCGGTGCTGGTCGAGTATCCGATTGGTGCATCGTTTCGCCAGACGAATATCGAGGACCAGCGCGAGCGCAGTGACTGTCTTCTGCCGCCCGTGTCGAACCCATCATCCGTCCAATCCAGCAGCCACATGTCGGCCTTGTGGCCATGGACTGCAAGTTAGAGGGAAGAACGCAAACAGCGCACAATGTAATAGGGAAAGCAGGAGAAGCACTGTCCACCAACCGCTATGCGTATCTCTGCTGCTCTTGCAATGCATTCGATATTCTGAATTTTCGATCCAGAGGATTCTCTTTACGAGTCGCGTCGTCAATGGCTGGCTACGCTTCTACTGAAAGAGCATGTGAGAAAAATGGCGCCATGTTCCTATCTGAGGGCTCGTGATTATTGCGTGGCAGCGGAAGATCCAACACCTGTGTCCGCCCTTTCTTTGCGGAGATTCACTGGCCACGCGCGCTCTGATTGGTCCAGCACCCCATCGCAATCATTCCGCGATGACGAGGCGAGCGCCACTGCACTGCGTGTCCCATCATCCGCTGGACGTATAGCAACTTCGTCTCCTAACGTTGCAGCACCGTTCCTTTGTGTGGGAGAAGGCAGAGAGAATGAAGCTGCTCTGGTCAGTTGGACGCCGCATCGCCCCTCCAACCTCAAGTACACTGGCCTCCACACTATGCAAATAAATAACAACCCCATGGAAAACATAAATCCACACCGTACTGCAATGCAGCCACTCGTTTAATTTCCTTCGTGTCTTTTCTTGGTTCTCGCTTCCCACGAGACAGGGAAGCCGCAAAAAATCAGATGGTGCGCCATGAACTTAATCGAGTACATGCGGTGCGCTCCAACTGGACTATCTTGCACGAAACCAATAAAGCATACTGTGAGGCTGGGCGACGTGGTTCTGAAGATTCAAAAGTAGTTTGATGTCAAGTAAATTTGGGGCGAGTCAACCAGCGTCCCCTCAAAAAACAGAACAGCGCAACAATCCGCACGCATGCTGCAGGAGTGTGGGTCGTTGGCTCTCACCCATCCGCGCGCACAGCGACACGGACTCAGCTCACTTTTTAATCCGCCGCCAACCCCCGCACACGCCACAGAAGAAAGCAATCGCCAGTATGTGCGAAGGAAGCAAGCGCCAGCAACGCCAGCCGCTGCAGAAAAACGGCCACGCCAATGGCAATACCACGACATACGGTTCCACGGGCCATACGGGCAAGACGCCACCTCCGCCGATCAAGGACTTCACGCCGTCGCCGCGCCACCGCCGCCTCACCAGCTGGTACATCAACATGTCCCTCATCAACTTTGTCGAGTTCTCGGCCGAGTCCTCGCGTGGCGTCGTACTCGCGACACTCTTTCTCTACACCAAGTCGCTCGGCGGTGACCTCGCGTTCATGGGGCTACTCACGTCCGTGTTCTCCGTTGGCCGGTTGATCTCGTCGACCGTGTTCGGATGGATGTGCGACCGCTACTCATTCAAGTTCGTGTATCTCGTGTCCTCGGGGATTTGTCTCGTGGGCAACCTGATTTACCTTCTCGCCGATGCGCATGTGGCCAATTCGCTATGGGTGCTCGCTGTGAGTCGATTCTTGGTCGGCTTTGGTGCAGGCAATCGATCTGTGTGTCGTGCGAATGTCGCTGCGATGACCACGGTCAACCAGCGCTTGAAGTACTTGACGATCTTGGCAACCGTTGTGTTTCTCGGATACGCTTTGACTCCAGGACTCGGTAGTCTTGTCGCCAACGCCGATACCTTCGTGCTCGGCATCCACTTCAACAAGTACACGTCTCCGGGTCTCATTTTGGTGCTACTGAACACGATGACGATCATCTCGATGCTGACGGTGTTTGACGAGAGCGTCGGAATTCACGATGGTCCACTGGAGAGTCCGAATGCGCAGGCCGAGACGAACCCATTGAACGATCCAACGAGCCTCCCCGATCGAATTGTGAACATTGGCGCGATTGTGTTCATCTTCTTGAACTTCAATGCGCGTGGCATCCTGTCGGTGTTTGAGACGGTGAACATCCCGTTGTTCTTGGAAGTCACGGGGAGCGACCCAGAGAGTACGAGCGCAGTTATCGCGGCGTCGAACTTCCAGTTCTACCTCGGTTTGCTCGGTTTGGTCTCGTATTTCTCGATCGAATACTTCCGTCACAGCGTGTCGGACGTGACGTGGGTGCAATCGGGCTTTCTGATGCTCACGATTGGCAACTTGCTGCTCGTCATTGCACCATCGGAGCTCACGTTTGCGCGTCTCGGTCTCGCCGAGTTATTTGTGTGGAGCATTGGTTGTCCAATCACTACGGCGGTTGTCGTCGCTGCGTTTTCCAAGTTGCTCGGCGGTCGACCACAAGGCACGTTGATGGGGTTACTGGGCTCGGCGGCGTCGGTCTCGCGTATCGTGCTGCCACTGCTGCCTGCAGCGATTCCGTCGTTGACGCCTGTGTTTTGGATCAACATTGCGCTCAGCGTCGTTAGTATCGGCAGCCTGTGGTGGTACAGTCGAATGGTGTACCAGGCGAAGGCGGAACTCGCAAGCGATCTCGAAAGTGTCAGGTTACTGCAAGTCCTCCCAGTCAGCCCTCGCTCACCGCTGCACGCGGAGCCTCAGGATTTTGAAGAGAAGACGACGCGATAAGCAAGCAGCCCACTGGAACAGGCTTGTTGCCTCCCTGATTGGGGAGCTCTCCCCATGTATAATGTGCATTTCTCTCTTTCACACAACTCTCGCATTTGATGTGCGCTTGGACAAAAGAAAGCAATAAAAATATGCTTCGAACAAAAATAAACTTGTAATACTTTAAATTTTGCTCTTCTCTTTCTCTCTTGCTGTTTAGTTTTTCAGTGAGATGCATAATATTACGTCTAAAGAGGGCTAGATACCCTTGAACATGCAAAAATGCAAAGCACAGGGACTTCTGCAGCAGCCGACGGAGCTTTCTTGAGCGACGACTTCATATCCTGGGTGCAATGCTTGAATTACGCAACCAAAGCAGCCACGGAGGCCAATGGACAAACAAATCCGGATCCACGAAGGTGGTAGACGTTTGAGCGATCGCAATTACAAGCACTGCAGTGCTTGAACGAAGACGACCAGCATTTGGATGCGAGCACTCAGGACGACCACATGTGTGATGTCGGACTCGGTCGGTAGGCATAGCAGAGCTTGATCGTGGTCGAGCGCATCCATCTCCATGGAGAAATTCTGCGTTGGATGCGCTGAACAGGCGACGCTCGTAGTCGCTTGGTATCTCTTCATCTTGTTGTTGCTGAAAATGGATCGATAGATACACGAACCCGAAACGTTTCGCTCATTATTTCCGGGAGTTTATCATTTTGTGCACTGCATCTCTGCTGTCAATCAGTGCATCGTGACGGCATTCTTCCTGTCTCGATGCTGGGAAGTCCAAAAAAATCTCCTCGCAGATGTGAGTAGAGTGACTCATTCCTCCCAGCGAACACTCTTCTGGCGAGATGTTCTGATATTCACCCCTCATTTAGAAGTGCGCACCATTGTGTTCGTCTTATCTTCCGCACAGTCTTTGCATCCCATTGGGAGCAAACCAGTGTGGGCGACGCTGAGCCAGGTCCTTGCATCTTATCGCCGGCTCGTCCTCGGGGCAAAATGCAAATTTAGTGCGAGTCAACCAGCTCACAACCATGAACTCGCAGATCCGCCGCCCCACTCAAGCTCACTTCTACATCTGCCGCCAACCTTGCACTCGTAAGCACCACTTTGGAAACGAATCCCATCGCCAGAATGTGCAAAGGAAGCAAGCACCGACCATCGCAAAAGAACGGCGACGCCACAAGCTCCGGCGCCACCACCTACGGCTCCACAGACAGCACGACGGGTAAGGCGACACCCACGTCGATCAAGGACTTCACGCCGTCGCCGCGCCACCGCCGCCTCACCAGCTGGTACATCAAAATGTCCCTCATCAACTTTGTCGAGTTCTCGGCCGAGTCCTCGCGTGGCGTCGTACTCGCGACACTCTTTCTCTACACCAAGTCGCTCGGCGGTGACCTCGCGTTCATGGGGCTACTCACGTCCGTGTTCTCCGTTGGCCGGTTGATCTCGTCGACCGTGTTCGGATGGATGTGCGACCGCTACTCATTCAAGTTCGTGTATCTCGTGTCCTCGGGGATTTGTCTCGTGGGCAACCTGATTTACCTTCTCGCCGATGCGCATGTGGCCAATTCGCTATGGGTGCTCGCTGTGAGTCGATTCTTGGTCGGCTTTGGTGCAGGCAATCGATCTGTGTGTCGTGCGAATGTCGCTGCGATGACCACGGTCAACCAGCGCTTGAAGTACTTGACGATCTTGGCAACCGTTGTGTTTCTCGGATACGCTTTGACTCCAGGACTCGGTAGTCTTGTCGCCAACGCCGATACCTTCGTGCTCGGCATCCACTTCAACAAGTACACGTCTCCGGGTCTCATTTTGGTGCTACTGAACACGATGACGATCATCTCGATGCTGACGGTGTTTGACGAGAGCGTCGGAATTCACGATGGTCCACTGGAGAGTCCGAATGCGCAGGCCGAGACGAACCCATTGAACGATCCAACGAGCCTCCCCGATCGAATTGTGAACATTGGCGCGATTGTGTTCATCTTCTTGAACTTCAATGCGCGTGGCATCCTGTCGGTGTTTGAGACGGTGAATATCCCGTTGTTCTTGGAAGTCACGGGGAGCGACCCAGAGAGTACGAGCGCAGTTATCGCGGCGTCGAACTTCCAGTTCTACCTCGGTTTGCTCGGTTTGGTCTCGTATTTCTCGATCGAATACTTCCGTCACAGCGTGTCGGACGTGACGTGGGTGCAATCGGGCTTTGTGATGCTCACGATCGGCAACTTGCTGCTCGTCATTGCACCATCAGAGCTCACGTTTGCGCGTCTCGGTCTCGCCGAGTTGTTTGTGTGGAGCATTGGTTGTCCAATCACTACGGCGGTCGTCGTCGCTGCGTTTTCCAAGTTGCTCGGCGGTCGACCACAAGGCACGTTGATGGGGTTACTGGGCTCGGCGGCGTCGGTCTCGCGTATCGTGCTGCCACTGCTGCCTGCAGCGATTCCGTCGTTGACGCCTGTGTTTTGGATCAACATTGCGCTCAGCGTCGTTAGTATCGGCAGCCTGTGGTGGTACAGTCGAATGGTGTACCAGGCGAAGGCGGAACTCGCAAGCGATCTCGAAAGTGTCAGGTTACTGCAAGTCCTCCCAGTCAGCCCTCGCTCACCGCTGCACGCGGAGCCTCAGGATTTTGAAGAGAAGACGACGCGATAAGCAAGCAGCCCACTGGAACAGGCTTGTTGCCTCCCTGATTGGGGAGCTCTCCCCATGTATAATGTGCATTTCTCTCTTTCACACAACTCTCGCATTTGATGTGCGCTTGGACAAAAGAAAGCAATAAAAATATGCTTCGAACAAAAATAAACTTGTAATACTTTAAATTTTGCTCTTCTCTTTCTCTCTTGCTGTTTAGTTTTTCAGTGAGATGCATAATATTACGTCTAAAGAGGGCTAGATACCCTTGAACATGCAAAAATGCAAAGCACAGGGACTTCTGCAGCAGCCGACGGAGCTTTCTTGAGCGACGACTTCATATCCTGGGTGCAATGCTTGAATTACGCAACCAAAGCAGCCACGGAGGCCAATGGACAAACAAATCCGGATCCACGAAGGTGGTAGACGTTTGAGCGATCGCAATTACAAGCACTGCAGTGCTTGAACGAAGACGACCAGCATTTGGATGCGAGCACTCAGGACGACCACATGTGTGATGTCGGACTCGGTCGGTAGGCATAGCAGAGCTTGATCGTGGTCGAGCGCATCCATCTCCATGGAGAAATTCTGCGTTGGATGCGCTGAACAGGCGACGCTCGTAGTCGCTTGGTATCTCTTCATCTTGTTGTTGCTGAAAATGGATCGATAGATACACGAACCCGAAACGTTTCGCTCATTATTTCCGGGAGTTTATCATTTTGTGCACTGCATCTCTGCTGTCAATCAGTGCATCGTGACGGCATTCTTCCTGTCTCGATGCTGGGAAGTCCAAAAAAATCTCCTCGCAGATGTGAGTAGAGTGACTCATTCCTCCCAGCGAACACTCTTCTGGCGAGATGTTCTGATATTCACCCCTCATTTAGAAGTGCGCACCATTGTGTTCGTCTTATCTTCCGCACAGTCTTTGCATCCCATTGGGAGCAAACCAGTGTGGGCGACGCTGAGCCAGGTCCTTGCATCTTATCGCCGGCTCGTCCTCGGGGCAAAATGCAAATTTAGTGCGAGTCAACCAGCTCACAACCATGAACTCGCAGATCCGCCGCCCCACTCAAGCTCACTTCTACATCTGCCGCCAACCTTGCACTCGTAAGCACCACTTTGGAAACGAATCCCATCGCCAGAATGTGCAAAGGAAGCAAGCACCGACCATCGCAAAAGAACGGCGACGCCACAAGCTCCGGCGCCACCACCTACGGCTCCACAGACAGCACGACGGGTAAGGCGACACCCACGTCGATCAAGGACTTCACGCCGTCGCCGCGCCACCGCCGCCTCACCAGCTGGTACATCAACATGTCCCTCATCAACTTTGTCGAGTTCTCGGCCGAGTCCTCGCGTGGCGTCGTACTCGCGACACTCTTTCTCTACACCAAGTCGCTCGGCGGTGACCTCGCGTTCATGGGGCTACTCACGTCCGTGTTCCCCTCCTTGGCCGTTTGATCTCGTCGGACCGTGTTTCGGATGGATGTTCGACCGCTACTCGATTCAAGTTCGAGATCCTCGTGTCCTCGGGGATTTGTCTCGTGGCAACCTGATTTAACCTTCTCCGCCGATCGCATGTGGCCCATTCGCTATGGTGCTCGCTGTGAGTCGATTCTTGGTCGGCTTTTGAGTGCAGGCAATCATGTGTGTTCGTGCGAATGTCGCTGCTTGACCACGGTCAACCAGCTCTGAAGTACTTGACGATTCGTGGCAACCGTTTGTGTTTTCTCGGATACCGGCTATTGACTCCAGGACTCTGGTAGTTCGTGTCGCCAACCCGATACCCTTCCGGGCCGGCATCCACTTTTCAAACAGTACACGTCTCCGGTCTCATTTTGGTGCTACCTGAACACGATGACGATCATCTCGATGCTGACGGTGTTTGACGAGAGCGTCGGAATTCACGATGGTCCACTGGAGAGTCCGAATGCGCAGGCCGAGACGAACCCATTGAACGATCCAACGAGCCTCCCCGATCGAATTGTGAACATTGGCGCGATTGTGTTCATCTTCTTGAACTTCAATGCGCGTGGCATCCTGTCGGTGTTTGAGACGGTGAATATCCCGTTGTTCTTGGAAGTCACGGGGAGCGACCCAGAGAGTACGAGCGCAGTTATCGCGGCGTCGAACTTCCAGTTCTACCTCGGTTTGCTCGGTTTGGTCTCGTATTTCTCGATCGAATACTTCCGTCACAGCGTGTCGGACGTGACGTGGGTGCAATCGGGCTTTGTGATGCTCACGATCGGCAACTTGCTGCTCGTCATTGCACCATCAGAGCTCACGTTTGCGCGTCTCGGTCTCGCCGAGTTGTTTGTGTGGAGCATTGGTTGTCCAATCACTACGGCGGTCGTCGTCGCTGCGTTTTCCAAGTTGCTCGGCGGTCGACCACAAGGCACGTTGATGGGGTTACTGGGCTCGGCGGCGTCGGTCTCGCGTATCGTGCTGCCACTGCTGCCTGCAGCGATTCCGTCGTTGACGCCTGTGTTTTGGATCAACATTGCGCTCAGCGTCGTTAGTATCGGCAGCCTGTGGTGGTACAGTCGAATGGTGTACCAGGCGAAGGCGGAACTCGCAAGCGATCTCGAAAGTGTCAGGTTACTGCAAGTTGTTCCCGGTTCGTCACTGGACTCGGAGTCGCCAGATTATGAGGAAAACGACGACCTGATCACGGAAACCGACCTGCTGTCCCGCTAACTAGGCTCTGAATTGAACTTTGGCGTTTGGCCATTAACCAAAGTCGAAGGAGGCTGAGAAAAAGCCAATTCGGTCAACTTTTGATTTTAATCGATCAAGAGCTCGTGGAATCGGCAACCACTGCAAAAGAACAGATCTTATCTGCGTGGCTGCACCTCGACCAGGACGTCTCAGAGAGACTGGTGCGACCAGAACGCCCCAGACAAAGCCAAAACAAGATCGACACGCAAGCGCTCAGAGCATCCTGATGCTAATTAACTCTTCCTAATGTGGTGGACAAAGAGTTTGAACTGTCGTGGCTGCACACCAAAGCGTCACAAGCCAAATCTGACCAAAGCCACGCAGAAGAAACGAAGCGGAAGCCACACTGAAACATGCCAAGAGAGGAGCAAGAAAGCGTCCTCCTTACTTCTCAAGCCTCTGCATATGCTAACGAACACAAGAATACATGAATTTGCTTTTTCGCTCTCGCTTGTTGCGGCGACACTTTAGAAATGGCGCGATCGATACTCCAAGCCGAAATGTTTCATCCTGTCTTTGCTCTATGGAAAATTGCCATTCTGTGTATTATAGCAGTATGCTACTGCTGTCACGACGGCCGCACTTCGCCAAACTCGCGGTGCCCTGACTCCTCCGCATGCGCCTGCGCTTCTCGCTGTCCCGTGAACCCCTGGCGGCACACGAGGCACTGGATGCTGAAGCGATTGAGATCCGTGTATTCGTGGTTCTGGTGCGCCTCGACGGCGACTTCGCTCGCACGCTCCACTTTCGTAAAGTCGTTGATAGGGAACAGCGCCGTGTCGCGGCTCTCGGGTGCCGTCTTGGACGGAGACTCCACGACGAGGTCGTAATGCACGCCGTCGTAGAGCAGGAACATGCGCTGCGAGAAGCCCTGGTCCTCGCCATAGCAGAGGCGGCTCATGCTCGTGACGTCGAACACAACCATCTCAACCTTGTAGTACTGCGACAGGATCGACACCTCGATCTCGCCGCCCCACGACTTCTCATCCTGGATCCACGCGCAGTACTCGTACACGGGGCGACCGAGAAACACGTCCGAGTACATATCTGGGTTCGCCAGGATCGTGTCCTTGATGCACTGGCGCATCGCATTCGCGTTGCCCGTCTTGCCCTTGCCGAGCGCGTACCCAATCGCATTGAAGAGGCAACTGTTGTCCGCCGGCACGACGCGGCGCAGGAAGACGGTCGGTGGCGTCGCAGGACCGCTGCTGCCTGCGGGTGCCTCCTTGAGCACCAGCACCGAGCCTGATCGAATACCAAGCGATTGCAGCGTGCTTGTCTGCAATAGCACAACAATAAATGGCATTAGATCGCTTCTGTTGACCCGATTCAAGCACATTTAGGAGCTTCCATGCGTCGAACACCATACGTACCCCTTCGCCTTCAAGAGGTTTCGGCGGATACCCTGCCATCACTAACAAGCACGTGTGCGAACGTAAGAGTAAGCGACCTGCCCCTTATGCACAATATATACATAGAGAGAACGAGGCGACAACAGCGATGCACGCATGCTGTCATGTGAGCTGCCAGAAGAAGACGCACTTACCATGCTGCTCTTCTGGCGGGATCTGCGTCTTCGAGTACAGTTCGGCGCGCAGCTCGTCGAGTGTGATGCCGTCCGCCAGGCCGAGTAGCTTGATGGACGTGCCGTTGGAGAACGTGACCTTAAAGTTCATGCCCATGCTGCGCGGCTGTGGTGTGCTTCTTACTCGCGCCTTCTGTGACAGAAATTTTGTCTTCTTGGGACAAAAGATTCCCATCTAAAGGAGAAGGTGCGTACTGTGGTTTGCCTTTACAGAAGACCCATTCCGATGACGCTGCGTACGTGGCAGCGATGCCAAAGAAGTACTTTTGAAGACTTTTGAAGAAGCAACATAAAGTGACACATATTGAAAAATACTTGTCAAAGAGGGTGTAGCGTAAAAAACACATCACGTTATGTCACTTCATGAAGGTTCAAGTCTGCTGCTTCGCTTGGAAGATGCAGGACGTGGTGTCAAAGGGGTTAATCGATTCTAATGAGTCAGTGATTCGACTAAAGTCCCACTGAGTGACTCACTTGCATCCAAGACCTTCGATGGCCTTTGCGACCGCAACCTGCCAATCAGTTGCTGTTGGTATTTTAACAGTGCACCAAGGCAAACGAAGCTTCTACAACAGATGTTTTTATTACAAAGTGCAGTCTTGACCTCATCACATGCAGGTTCTATCTCGCTGCTTCACGGACCAACCAAGACGCTGACGCCAACTAAAGGAGCACGCATCCATGAGCGTTCAAGACAAACCATGGAGCACGAAAGACACTGATTTACAATTGCTCAGCGAAAGCACGTCGCTGGCTTAGCTCTTCGAGCCAAACGGCCACCACGACGTGAGCTTCTTGGACAAGTCGCTGTCATCAGACACCGATTCTGCTTCCTCGGGAAGATCGACGACCGTCGCAGCGCCTCCAAGGTATCGCTCTTCAAAATCGCCGAAACCTGGCACGATGTACCCTTCCTTGTCCCGCGTGGCATCAAACGCAGCCGTCACGAGGCGCGCTTCGCCAAAAGTCTGCATAATCGGTGTCGGCATCATGCATTAGGTCGTCACCTAGAACGAAAGAGGCAAAGATAGATAGGTGATCGTACCTGGCAAAAGCTGTCGGCGGCTTCCGGACACGTCACCAACGTGACAACCGTGATCTTTTCCTCGTCCACGCCCTGCTGGCGGAGCAACTATAGCGAAGCATTCCACATCGCAAATTGCGCGTAAGAAACACAAAATAACACCACAGTTCTGCTTTGATTTACTCACGTGGATAGTCTTGCTGACTTGCTCGATAGCGGCAAGGTCGGGGCACAAGAGCAGCACCTCGTGCCCATCCAAGTCATCTGGAAGCGACGCCTTCACAATCTGAGCAACACGAAAACGACGGACAACATCATTAGGACCTTGCTTGCGTCACTGTATACGCGGTACAAAAAACAACGTACTTTGAAATCTCCTTTACCAACGTCCGCGACAATGATCTCGCCCAATTTGGACTCAAACGGCAGCGTGGTCTCAAGAACCTGTTGCAGCCTTTTTCCATGCAAAAAACAAAAACAAAAAACACATACCAACGATTGTTAACCCCATGCATAGTAAAGCACTGCAAAACAGACCGCAGCAAAGTATCACATACCCCTTTTGCACCTCTGGCTTCTTGGCGATGCTGATGCCAACGACCTTCACATCGTCTTCAAAGACGACACCTTCGCATTTGTGTCCACGCGGAGTCGTCACAACAGCTTCCTCATCGTTTGGCAATTCCGTCAGCGCCAAATCGACGGCAGCTCGCAGAACCGAGTTCGCGTCGTGCACGAATTGCGCACCTGGCGCAATCACATTAGACACCACATTTTCGTCAGCTCACGAAAGAAAACCCACGCTTTTCCTTCCTACATTCTCTTATGCATACCAGCGTTTTCGTAGTTTCGGATCTTCGTGATGCCCAGTTGGATCAATTCGCTCTCAAAGTCGAGAACCACCACGTTTTCGTGCTACAAAAGCAGCAACAGAAGCCGTCAGCACCAGGTTTCCATCGTATCACACTGCCCCCTTCGCTGAAATCTCTCGCACCTTTGCCTTCCACAATTCAAGACGCACGCCACGTCCCAGTGCTTCCCTGCACGTCCACAACGCCCACACAAAAAATGATCGCCACATTCGTTTAACACACAACTGAATCACTCTCCCTCCCTCCCCGCCTCTCCTTGCCATGTGCTTCGACTTTAAAGCCGCCATTAACAAGAAGAAGCAACGTACCCGCTGGCGTAGACGCGCGGCTCAGCGTGCGCGTAGGAGAGCGCCGTGGGTGCGCCCAGCAGCGCGATGCCGTACTTGGCGTGGCTTTTCACTGCGCGCAGAAACATCTTGGTCTTGTGTTTGCTTTGGAACTAGCTTTTCGATATGCACAGCTCACTCCCTCACAATCGCACAAAAAACTCAGTTTGGGTCGTTCATCCTCTTATGATAGGTATTCCAGTGATATTGAGTCTGATAGAGGACGGATTATGACCTAACTGATGTAATATACTCACATATACTTTATAGAGGCTATTTATGTGTGCGATGCCGACTGGATTTTCAATACGAACCGACGATTGGCTAAAACGAAGTACTTCAACTGGCTACTACCACATCACGCATCATGATTGGCTGAAATAGTGCTCCGAGTCTCTCGCCACCATCTGAAGTGTGACAGAAAGACACCTTGCCACCGCATGTTGCATTGCCGCAGTCATGCGCGACATTGTGCACTCGTGGCAGCCATTACGCCCAGCGGAAATGACGTCATGTGCTGACGGCAGCGCCACATGATGCGGACGTCTCAGTACACCGCGAAGAGCCATTCAACTGTACCTCATTCGCGTGTTTACTATCTAAAATTCTTCCTTTCCTTGGCATCATCAGTTGGCATGCAGGTACTTGTTGACATGCGCTGCCAGCTCGATTTCCTCTTCAGACTCGCCCAGCGCCGGACCTTTTCCTCCAAGATCCCGCGGGATGTTCTCGATGTCGATCAGCGTCTCCAACTCACGCAGAATCGCGCTGCCCTTCAGCATGTGAACCTACTCAGCAAGCAGCAAAAGTCAGCAATCATGGAGCCATAAGCGCACAAAATCGGGAAAGCATCATAAACAAAGAGACTCACTTTTTCTCGTGTCACTGGGTCGATCATGGGCTTCACCATTCGCCAAATCATGTTGAACCAGCCGGGGATATTGATGATAAAGATGTGCGCGCTTCGCTCGGGGTAATGCGCGCCTGTGAAGCTGGACGCGCGCTTGATAAAGTCCAGCACTTCACCTCCCAGGTCGTACATGCCAATGCCAGTGACATCGAGCACGGTCAGCGATCGGCCCGTGTCACTTGGCTCAATCACACGCCACAGATACTCGGTAATGTACATGTAATGCCGCAACAAATCTTCGATCGACAAGCCTTCGCGTTTGAGCGCCGCGAGATCAATCTTTCCTGGTCGTTCGTAGTAGACTGGTTGCCCAGCTTTTGAGCGACCATGGAAGTACTGCGGGTAGTACTTCTTGATGGTCTCAAACGTCGGGTGCGGCGTGACGAGGATGTTGTCAATGTCGTTCTCCTTCCGCCATTGCAACGTGTTCTGATACCGTTGTCGTCCCTTCTCTTCGTCACCCTTCTCGGCCGCGATGAAACGCGCAGAGAATGGGAGCGGACCGCCAGAAATGCGCGACCCAGTCGTCTCGCTGTCTCCTTCTGATAAATCCGCACCGCCGCTTGCCACGGACGAAGGTGACATCTCTGGTGTTCGCACACTTGGTTCCAAGTCCTGATCGGATTCGATGACTTCGATCTTGTCCACACGCATGTGAAACACGAGGTCACTATCAGATGAAGTCGTAGCACTGCTGTGTGTGGACGCCAGGGAGGATGAGGCTTTGGAGCTCTCGAGTAGCTGAGCCTCGTATGCACTAACCATGTGAAGCAGATCAGACAGATTAGTTTGAGATACGATTAACCACTGCATTGCCTCAACAATGCACAGATACTTACCAGCTGGCAAATTGCGCGATCTGTGAAATGGAGAGCAGAACCCCAAGCACGATCGTGATTTTCATCAATCCTTCAAACGGCGACGAGCAGTAGAAGGAAATAAAGGAGCTCAGCAAAAAGAGCCCACCGAGAGCGCCAGGAAACGCCACCGAGAACGTTGATGGTTGGTTCACGGTCACTGGAGGAATCCCCAATGGCTGAGGAACTACAGGAGGTGGAGGTACGCGCGTGCATCGAAATGTGACTGAGATGGCGGAACACACACATGAAGAGCGTCAGTAAATAATGAACAAAGAAAATAACACTGAATGAGAAACGCGAAGCAAACAGTACCGTGCACTTTCGAGACCGACACGATGTTGGGTCGCGTGTCTTGAGTTCGTGGCGGCGTCGAGAGCGTAATTTGCTTCTCAGTAGTCAGCAAACTTTTGACGTCATTGCCGAGCAATTGGTGTGGAATTTGCACCTCTTCGCCATCGCTGAGCACCAAGATGCACGAATCCTTTTTGCCAAACGCGCCCAATTTGATCTCTGCGTGGAGCTCAACTTGACGCTTCACGACGTGCTCTGTTGTCGCCTGTCGAGAGGAATTCGAAGTCGATGCGACGCTAATAACGAGCACTTTTGGTGGGTGCTGCAACGCATTCGCAGGAAATGAAGCGGTGGTAAGTGAAAATGACCACCAAGCACAAGACATCGAGTATACACTGTTCCTACCGTCTTGTTGTCAACTACTTCCTCGATTTTCTGCTCGTCTGGCTTCAAATCCTGAAAATTGCTGTGACCGAGAGATTAATATGGCATGTCAGTACTTCACACAACTTTCGATGCAATCAAAGACAAAGTGATATCGTTTTCACACCCAGAAGCCGCTGCGATGAACGTTTGCATGGTCTCGTTCGACCATTTCGGCGAGAAATCCACTGACTTTGCAGTCTGGAGCGCATAGTTAATAATGTTCACCCAGCATTGCGCATACTCCAGCGAATCTGCTCGTAAAAACAGCAGCAACGTCTTGCGTTTCTACAGATTTCCATGCATACAATGCAAACGACACGTTAGCATTTAACCATTCCCATCGGCTAGTGCAGCAATAATGCTTCTGTTGGCCGTCAAAACCATGTTCCACGTACCGACAGCACTGCGCAAAAATACGACGGTGTGTTCGCCTCGACGGCTCCATACGGGGCGTCTTCCGGGGCAACGAGTTTCGCGTACCCCATATCCGAGAGCAACACCTAGTCGTCCAAAAATGCACCACCAAGCGAAAATCAGTCATTGCTCATACCCACAGAATGGTATCCTAATGCAAATGCGCATGCACACCTGTCCGCGCTCCTTGCCGAAGAGCTCAAACTCTTCCGCTTTCCGGTAGTAGTGCAAGCTCTTAGTAGAAAGAATGAAGAGTCGCTTGGCCCATCCACCGCGCACAGCACCATCGCGGCGCTTGTCCAACAAACCCGACGCGAGGATGCCCAAGTGCGTGCCCGGGAAGAGGCCCGGCAGCGACACCGTGCGGAAACTCTGCAGCGATTTCTGTGAGAACGATCCGGAGCTGGAGCTCAGGCGGCTCAACCGCGGGGGGTTGATGGAGCTCTTGGACGACGACGACGACGTGGAGGTGACATCGTCCGCGGTGCTGCCATTGTACGGCGTCGAGAGACCCGCGGACGCCGGGAGCGACGACGACGACGACGTGGATGACAGTGGAGGAGGGGGCGCCGGCGCACTGCTCATGGCGAGAGGGAGGAGAGCGTACTAATCACACGCGCACAATGCGGAATGCACACGTCCGACGCGACGATCCAAATAGTGACTTCGTAGTCGCGCGACGTAATGGGCGTCTGCGCGGCAGAACAGCAACGAGACGACGATCGAACGACAGTCTCATGACCTTCTCATTCAATAGTTACCTGCTTATAGGTAATTAAGAGGTCTTGAATGCCCACGAGTGCGCGGTTCACTACGACATGAGGCATTTAACTTAGTTGGAGAGGTAGTTGTTTGCCTCAAGTTGGTTACTGCAATATAATGGGCTAAAATGAAGATAAGAGTAAACGATGATTGGCTGAAAATTGAAAATACTAAACTGTGTGGGCCACGTAGGCGCATGCTCCAACTTGAAGTGCCAGACCAGTTCAGACACACCATATGGAAAAGGCTCACTGCGGGATTGCGATCTTCACCACGCAAGTTCAATGGGGGAGCGCTCGTAAAAGATCTGCGCCTTCTCCATGGCTTCACCCACATGCACTGGTCGGCGTATTGATGCACGTGCTTGCGTTGGTATAGTCTATTTACACCGGTGCTTTAAGCTACAGCGACGCGGTTTGCAATACATGCAAATATCCAATTGGCGAAAGCTTGTACTCGTACTGCTTCGCAGCTTTCTGTTTACAGCCTACATCTAATCGCAGTACGAACAGATCCATCGTGAAAGTCTTCTCTGAGGCACGTGATTCGCCATACGCTTACACAGGGCTTGGCTTCCAGTCAATCGGAAATAAGTAATGGTTCCCTTAGCAGGGCGGAGCAGCTCGCTGTGAGAGCGCAAGATCCTCGTCGCTCACGGCAGCTTTCGGGATCACTTCCAAGTGAATCGTCTGGTCAGCGCGATGGCATTGCCGCACGTACTCGTACTCGTTCAGGACCCGAAGCCGATCAGTCAAATAGCAGCTCTGAGACGTGCTGTCGCCTGTGACCTTCAAGAGAAATTTCGCGGGGTCAAACTGGTGCTGTGCGACCGTATCAAGTGCTTGCATGTAACACGTAAAGATATGCTCCACGGTGCTCGCCACCGTGTGGTCCGTGTAGATGCAAATACGTACGCCCGTGATCGGCTGCGTGGCATCCGGCGCCAGTAGCGCATCCGGGAGCCTCGCGACCGCGATCAACGTGTTGTCCGGCGACGATCGAAACGGATTGTAGTAGCTCCGATCGACCGCGAAGAAGCGCAGCACGGGGTCACCGCTCTGCCTATTGCTACTGGTCGCCAGAACGCGGGAGGCGTGGATGTAGTCCTGCTCTGAGACCAGACTGAACAGCCGCTCCGAGTCGTCTCGGTAGAGCACGAGGAAATTGCCGATCGCCAAGCGGAACGTCGTCGCGAACAGGCGCTTGAGGTCGTCGACGTGGAACGCATCGCTGGTTGCGCTGTCGACGCGATGCACCTCGTTCTTGTAGCTGATCTCGAGCGGCATGTTGGCGCTGCTGATTCCCTTTCCGGTATTCGCCTGCACATGCGAGAATGACGCGTACGTGGCATCTCGTTCGCGCTGACTCGAGCACCGCCGCCGCTAGTGAAGCCATCCACGCGGGTAGTAGCGAATGACCAAGGATATGACGCAAGAAAAGCAGGGGCTAGGGCGCGGCAACAGGCGTCTACTAAAGTTGGCACACAGAGAGATGCGTTTTATTGGTGTGCTCGTGAAGCAACAGCAAGGTGAATGGGTCGAAGAGCTGTGTTTTTAAAAGGATGAACCTATGGTTTTACTTACGATGTTTTAGTTTCCGTTCAAAATTGTTGGCGAGTTGATCGCATATCCATTCCCTCCAAAGCATCACAAAGTGTGTCACAAGTGCTGCTTTTATATACTTTATGCGCAGGTGAATATGTCTCTTTCCGTTTCCTCAACGTCTTCCTTCATTGCGCATTTGTTTGCATGTGCCATGAGCCTTTCGGTTGGAAAAACGTGTCGCTACAGCTTCAGATCTCGACAGAGCCGACAACCCACTTCTACTAAATGGACAAAAACCAGCGCAGCCAGACGCTTGACTCGCTCTCACAGTAAAATCGGCTAAACATATGCTCTGTCAGTTGCTCCTGCATGGCTCACTCTTTTCCCAAGCAGCCTCCAGTGTGTTCGACAGCGCAAGGTCCAAGTGAATGTGTCTGAAAGATCTGATTCTGCTGCAGTCCCTGTTACGATTGTATCGAGCGAGCCCTTCCGTTCGATGAACAGAGTGCAGTGCAAGGCAATTTGTCTGTTAACTGCGTTTGTGCTGAGGCAAACGTGGTCCACACAGCGAACGCAGTTGAGGTCTTCGCACATTCCAGAAGATGTTCAGGAACGCGGTCTGTCGATCATAATTGTGCCAGAAATGCCCAGCCTCTCTGTCTTTTGAGCTGAGAAAATGGGGAAAAAAGCCAAAGGCGGTCGCATAATCGGATCGGGTTTGGCTCATGAACACTCTTTGGTCAAGCATAAACACACCAAAAGGCTCGTTTTTAGCACTTATGTGCGTCCGACTTAATTTGTTGCACAGCGTTTCTATTTTGCTTTGGGCATAAAAGGTGCAAAACCATCATTCCGTGTGGCATCAAGACACATGATTCCATTGGGTCCCTTTTAAAGTAATATTTTCAAAACTGTGAATATGTGCTTTTAGAGAAATGGAAACTCCACTGGAATCACTGTTTTCCGAGATTCGAGACCTGTCTTCTGTGCAAGGCTCAAGATCGCTGTCTCGAAGAATCTCGAATTTTAACCCCGTTTCAGCGTTTGTAACCTTGAAAATAGTGCAAATCACACCACACTTTGCTCTATACCAGCCCCTAAAACAAGGCTGCATCCACTTTATCTGCACGCGCGTCCTCTACTGAGAAAAACAGCCGATACAAGCTCCCATACAAAAAACAAATCTGGTCCCACCCTTTCGCTCGAAAACGAACGAAAAATCCTGTTTTCGGCGTCCCCCTTTCGCTTTCTTCTACCCCAACAAAGTAGAGTCCAACCCCTTATTAGGGGTTGAAGGCAACGAGACAGTTACAGCGTGATGGTGTTTCCCTTCTCCTCTTTCTTTTCTTCGCCACGCGCCTCCCTTCCTTCCCAAGACGCTCTCATTGTTCTTTCTTATCAGAAGACCACAGAGAACACCAGAAGCAAAAAGGAAACCACCATGGCCACCACGCAGGACCCGTTCGTGCCGCTCAAGATCTGCAACAAGGGCGAGATCCACCGCCTCTTCGTGAACCTCGGCGAGTTCCACTTCGAGGAGCTCACGAAGCTCTTCGAGACGACCTTCGACTTGTCCAGCGGCTCGTTTGTCGTGCAGTACACGGACGCGGAGGGCGATGTCGTGAACGTGACGTCGGAAGCCGAGTTCAATGCCGCTGTGCAGGCGTTTGCGACCTCGGACGGCAGCTACAAGACTGTTCGCTTCGTGACGGCGCCACGCGCTCAGGTCGTGTTCCAGGAACACGTTGCGGACCCGATCCTCAAAGCGATTGAGAAACTCGTTGAGACCTTGAACGCTGCGATGGAGAAGGTCAAGCACGAACAGTGGGCGCAGCGTGCGCAGTCGGGCGTGCAGACCGGTGTCGTGTACACGAATGAAGCGCTTAAGACTGCCGCGGAGGAAGCCCGCAAGTCGCTGAACCAGGCCCGCCAATCGATCCAGGAAATTCCATTCGACCAAATGCTCAAGGACACTACTGAAGGCATCAAGGCTGCGGCGGATGGTATCAGCGTGTTCGCCAAGGAAGTCATTGAAGAGATGAAGAAGGAGCAGATGGTGCGCGATGCCGCCCAAGGCATTTCGTCGGCTGCCGTCGGCATCACCGTGTTTGCCAAGGAACGTGTTGAGGACTTGAAGAAGGAGCAGGTGGTGATGGACGCCGCCGAGGGCATCAAGTCTGCTGCGGCGAGCATCAGCGAGTTGGCGAAGGACGCTGTCAACGAGTTCAAGAAGAGAAGCGCGTCTGAGCAAGACGTGGTGGTTGCGGGCGAAGTCGTTGAAGTCGCTCAGCCAGCTCCAACGAGCGCGGACAGCGAGTGGGAGCAAGTTGCGGAACAGACCACTCCATCCATCGAGGAGGAAATCGTCGAAGTGGTTGTCTCGGAGGAGGAGAAGAAGTGGGCGGACCAGCTCTCGACCATCCGTGACATCCTCCCTGACGTCGACACCACGCGTGCGATCCAGCGTCTCGAGGAAACCAACGGCAACGTCGAGCTCGTGTTGAACGCGCTGATGGAGGAAATGTAAATGTGCTGCGCTCTCACGCACACAAAGCCATGACCTCTTTTTTTTTTTTCTTCATTCTCTCATTTTAACGTGCATGCTATAAGCAGAATCGACTGAAGATGGCTTGTTTTCCCATTAATTCATAACTATTATTTTGTGTTCTTGCATTGTGTTTTCCTTCGTGGCTCTCTTTGCTTACGCTCCTCTGATTCACATCTTCTTTTCCAAGTGACCATCTCATCATATTCGCAGCAGTGCGCTTGGCACATTGAGCTGTAGTCATTGCCATTAGTTCTATTGAAGATTTATGTTGACATTATGTTAGATTCGTATTCATATCCTCAGTCACAAACGGATCGGATGTCGAATCCGACCGAGAAGTCGGTGTCGGCGACCATCATGTTGAAGCGCGGCGTCGAGGGCTGCGGGAGATGCGGGCAGTAACCCCCGTAGTAGGCGCCTCCTTTGCCAGGCGCCACTACGTCGCGATGGATCTGCTCAGCAGCGCGCTGTTTCTTCTTGGTCTCGACGAGCTTCTTCATGGTCGCGTCACGCCGCCACGACTCGGTGACCGTCTTGCGGAGCTCGTCGCGGTCCTAGAGCTGCTTTTGCTCGATCGAGTCCATCTCGTCGCGCAGTCGGCGCAGAAACACCTTGTCGTCCAGGAGGTTCTTCTCGCGGTTGGACACACGCTCCTGCGCCTTAGAGCTGATCTGGCCGAGCAATTGCTCCTTCAGGTCCATTTTGTTTTTCTGCAAGTACTCCTTGTCGTCGTATCCGAGCCGTGTTTGCTCACCGTCGCAGTAAAATGAACTCGCGGATGAATCGATCATTTTCTGCTCGTTGCGCTCGCTGGACCGCGCTTTACGTCGATGTTCCATCTGCTGTTGCAAGTGGCGCTGCATGTCCTCGGCGCACATGCGGCGCATCTTGTTCTCAAGCGCGACCGTCTCGACATCGCGCCGTTGCTGCAGTTGCACATCGTGTGCGTACTTGGCTTCCAAGTCGACTTCTTCGGCTAATGTGGACACATGACACTTGAACGCGGGCTCCATGACCGGAGTCTCTCTGTCGCAGCCAGGCGAGAGCAGCAAATCGTGCATCTGGAGCTCATCTTCAAGGTTGCCCAACAACGACGGCGGACTCCCGAGCATAGACCGCGCGATTTCGTCCTCGAGCGCGCGCAGGAACTTCATCGGGTCGAACACCATGGACACGCACCGGTTCTTCGCGATCAAACGCCCAAAGTTGAACGCGATCGAGAGCGCCGCGCCCGTGCCCGCGACCTCACCGATGCGCTGCAGCAGGTCGCGGACACCGCTGAACACGAGGTCTTTGGTCAAGCTTCGCGAAAACTTGTTGGCGATTTTCGTGAAATTGATCTCTTCCAGAGACGCGAGCACCGGTGGTGTGAGCGATTTGCGCTGCTGCAGCCCGTACGTCTGGATAAATGTGTCGGAAAGCAGGAACACGGGTCGCATCTTTGGCTGGTTCCGCGAATTGGTGCAGGTTTCCCAGCTAATGGATGCAAACGCCGCGATGTGCACCCCCTAATAGACAGAGACAAGTTGCTCACGTTAGTCCATGATTCAAGATGAGTAGATAACGCCATCTATAGCCAAGCAGTCTCACCTTTCCCATGTCGAAACGCGACTGGATCCAGTCGTTGAACGCGCGCCAAATGTCTTCGAGCGTCTCGCGTTTCTTGTCGGCGGCGCACTTGGTGCGCGGCATCCGCGTGCTGCAGTCATTCAGCAGCTGCTTCAGCGTGTACAGCGACATCGGAGGAGCGTCTTCTTGCCTCAAGGCATGCACACACACACAGATGCTCCGCTGGTGGTTTAGGCGCCGCGATATGCACGCGACGGCTTCCGAGAATGACTTCACTGGGACTATCTTTAGCGCTCCCTGTCTGCATCAGGTCTTCCTTGCTGCACGCATGCACGGGGGATTTTCACACACTCCGACCGCCTATTCTTAGGTGGCGGCGAAACCTGGAAATAATAAAATCTCATGACTCCACACACCGGAGGAAGATCGTGTGTCGAGGCTAAATGCCGAGGGTTTTGCTGGTGTTTCCCATGATATCTCTTCAGTAGGCGCACATTTATTCGCCACAATGAACGCCGCCTATCGGTTCGAATCGACGACACCCCTGTCAAATATATGGCAAAAGGAATGAAGACACACATACACACATATATATATATCGCTTGAGGATTTCATCTTTGTTGTCTTCTTACAAATAGGACCGAACTTTCAACTGACGCCACAGGAACGATGCACTTGGAGGACTCTTGAGCTTTGCTTTTTTTGCTGCTTGCTTGTGTACGCGCACGCGCTCCGTCACGAGGAAAAGCTGGGGAAGGAGGGAAATAAAACGAAGCACTTCTATCTAGATGGTACACTGGATAAATAGTCGGAAGGAGGGGAGAGGACTCGGCAACCGCGACCGCCTTCATCTACGCAGGCACGCCGCGGTCGACACAGAGACTCAGACGCCTGGACATGGCGATTTCCGAACACTCCATCATCATGCGATAGATCTTCTTCTCACTGCACCCGGCCTTCGTGAGCATCGTGACGCGCTCGAGGGGCTTGAGCCACCGCACTTTGCGGCGCCGCGGTAATCGCTGCGGTTTCCGGGTCACATCGACATCCTGACGCTTGCTTTTATCATCGCGCTCCATCCCAGCGTCGAGCTCTTCCTCATCGTCTGTAGCAGCGGCCGCGGCACACATTTCGTCAAGCGTCGAGCTCCATACTTTCTTGGGTTTCCGCGCGAGTCCGATCGAAGGACCCCCGCGCTTGGGGATCGCGCTGCCGCCGATGCCGACGCCGAACTCATACACGGTGACCGTCGACCAGCGCACGCACTTCTTGACCGTCATCTTGGGGGGTGGGGGACTGAAGGTGGTGGTGGTGGGGGAAAGGAGGAATAGCTTGTGCGGCTCTTTGCGCTGGCGCGACGTCGGAGGCGAAGGAAAGAAGCGAGTGAGCGGTCTCTTCTCTCTCGCATGCGAACGACCACTTGCCGGCGTTCTCTACCTACAGACGAACCCGCCAAAAAGGGCAAAGAATAGATGGCATCACTCACTCCAGCCCTATTAATTCCACAGCCGCCACCGCACAGAAAAGAAAGGGGCGGGACAGCAGCATCCCTTCCTCTTCTCTAAACCTCTAAACCTCTCGCTCGGTTTTCGCGGTCGATGCAAAGTGCAAGACAGGGGGGATGACCTCGACTCCGACTCGCGCCATGTGGTCGTTTCAGAGGGTGGTTTTCGCGGATAAAAAGCTGCTGCACGAGGCTCACACAGTCGGTTCCTTGCTTGTTTGCGTTGGTTCGTTGCAGCGGCGTCGCCCCGCCTCGTTCTAATCCGCAATTGGTTGTCGATCTGTTCAGCCCGCCCAGCCAGCGACAAAAACGGCGCTTAGGGCACATCCCACACTCATCTCATTGGCCATAAAGTTAAAATAATGCATCTTTTCAGCCAGCGGAAAGCCTGTAGACTGTTTTTGGCGGGAAAAAAGAAGGAAAGAGAGAGAAAAGACCGTGTGCATGGTGTGACACCGACGACGATGAGACTGAATGCCGAGGATGACGCTGGAAGCAGCTTGTTTGGGAGCAACGCGCGCGCAGCCACTCTCTATCCATCCGCTCTCTATTACATACGACCGGCCAACCGCTGGGTGCCACGCGACGATGACGCCACCGGATCTTCGAAGAAGCATGGAAAGGTTGTATAAACTGGGGCAAAGCGCGGTGTTCGTTCACGCCCGCGTTTCTGGATCTAATGCTCGACTGCTATGCTGTTAGGTGCGGTTGGGAATAGCAGCACAAAGCGGTTCGAGCGCGAATTGAAGACCTGCGCAGTGTGCAGACGCCGCGCGACACCTTCCGGTACTTCAACGTAGAGCGAAGGTGCGACAAGAGATGAAGACTCGTTGTGGTTGCCGCTGAAGTTGCCGTCGCTTGAAGCACTGCGGCGAAAATCGCTGGTCACTGCGAGGTCCACGCGGTAAAAGTCACTGCGGAGCATCGAGAACGAAGTGATGTGGCAACAAGACGGATTCGAGATCGCGATGTCGTCGGCAATGAAGTCTTCGACGGGCTCGCTGAAGTGGATGTGCAAGCGGATCAAGCATTTGTCGGAGTGTGCCGGTGCTGGCAATGTTGCGCTGGAAGAGCTGATCGATGCATCATCGGCCGTGCAAATGATCACATGAGGACACGCTTCCTCTGCGAATCATGGAGGATGAAGAAGCGTCAGAGCGGCTGAACGGCGTGATGCAGTGTTGCGAGCGAGAAAAACGCATTTGGCTCACCTCCTAGGAGAAACTTTACTTTCATGCGATCCACAATGTCGTCTCGCCCGTACCCAGCGACACTCAGAGGGCGAAAGCCTTCACATCGAAGATTCCTGTGTGTACATTTGTGCATTCCGCATCCAATCTCTTACTTGTCTGCGCCTCTGTCAAGGAAATACTTGACAAGCTCGTACCGCGCGAAAAAACTCGCCACATACAGCGGAGTTCGCTGTTCTCACACAAACGCAAATGATCATTTCTGAGCCCTTTGGCTCATGCGTGCAAACAAAAATGCATCCATCGTGACGACAGGATGGGTAAACCGCGCTCATGTACCTTGTGGTCTCCCTGTCCGATCAAAACACTCTCAGTCAGACTTTATCATTCAGATCAATGGCGAATCAAGCTTTCTGCGGAAGGAAATCAGGAGCGCACTCACAAAGATCTGAGCGGCGATTTACGAAAGGATGCGAGTGTTTTGTGAATGTGCCAGAAGCCAAATCAGTTCAGATATCAGGACAGCGCCAAGAGATGATTTAAACTGGTCTGTTCGGGCCTCACCTTTGCGAACACGACGTGCGGACGGCTCTGCACCACTTGCGTTGTTGTGGCGCTCATGTGCTGGAGACGAGACTGACGACGGGGATGCGATTTGATACTTGGGTCCATAGGTGCGATTCCACCAGAGAAAGCGTTTCGCGGAGAGCGTGGGTGCATTTTGCTCCTGCATGGCATCGGCGCACATGGTTCCTCCCTCCGTCTTGCTGTGCGTTGGCTGCTCTTGCTTTCCTTCGACATGCAATCAGTGAGCCTTTTAGATGATGCAGGCTGTTTTTGCCTCGGCAGTTTCAGATTCCAGAAAGCCTCCACAAGTTTATGCCAAATCGGAACCTGGCAATACGGACACATGTCTTCTAAACTCTACCCAGTAGAGAGACCTTGTCGTTGGCAAAGTGTGGTCGACTTGACGACATTTTGATTAAAAGTGTAAAGGGTTTCTAAACAGAGGTTTCTATCTCTCAGCAGCCACACACAAAAAAACAGGTTCAAATCACACCAAGTGGCCATTGTTAGGGAGGGTGAGTAATGCGCCTGTGGCTGATGGACAGCAGTGATTGCTCCATCTCTCTTGCTGATGCGACTCGAGCCTGAAACCACACACACACACACCAGTGGCACAGGAGAATCCTACTGTACAACCCACGCGCTCCTGCCAAATCACACTCCAGCGTCTGCAAAAATGCAAACGTGCATATGCGCGCGTGGACGGTGTCGTCATGGAACGCGGCGAGGAAAGACCCCCCACTCACGACGTTCCGAATGAAAATCCATCTCGCTTTCCTTCCAGGCAAGAGGACTGCTTGCAAAGGCGACTGCTCGCATGCATCAGTTTTCAAAGATATGCAACTCCAAGGTTCCGTTCAAACCATTTTCTTACATGCACGCGAGATCATCCCTCCCGATTCTGGCTCCAAAAGCTGTCGATTTCGATTACGTCCAACCACGTCGTCCCGCCTGAGACCTGCGATATTCCATACAGCGACTAGGGCTGAAAATAGTTTCGGCATCGAATTCCACAGGTCTTGCTCGTCCTGGATTGTGGCGACATCCTGATTTTCCTTCCCCCACAACAACAGAAGGAAGATTTTGTGTATCCAGTCAGCCCCAGCTAAACCCACCCACAAAATTAGCGAATGCGCGCGACCATCACTCCGACCCTTTTCCTTCCTTCTGTCGCTCGTGTGCGCGGCTGGCACGCCTTCCTCGTGGGTGCTGTTCCTTTCCTCCTCAGTCATTTATTGTGCGCTTCTGCGGCAGAAGCGAGCAGCCAGAGGAACGAGGCAGGCGACCCGCTCGTCCGCTCGCTCGTCCGTCCGTCCGTCCGCCCCGCGCGCGCCCGCTGATCGACCCCCACAGTGCGGAATTCGGACCCGAAGCAAGCGGCGCAGTCGAACAGTGTGTGCGTTGCGCCTTTTGTTGTGCCTGCGCTCAGTGGCCTTGTGTCGACATCCAAGCACCAACGCGCTCAGGGAAATCGCAGAACGAACGCACTTCTCCTTCGGTCGAATTGAGTGGCAAGGTGCGTGAAGTGACACATTTCCTGCACGGTGATCGTCCAGCAGGGAATGCATGTGTGTGTGAGGGGTGTGCGATCGTGGGAATTCTTTGTGTTCAATGATAGGAAGGGGGAGTGGGTACATAGGAAATCGAGTGGATGGGTGGGCGAATATCTCACGAGTGTCTTATTTTTTGTTTACTTTTTCTCCATTCGAAAATGAAAATCGCTGTGTAGATGTCGTACTCTGTAAACCCGCATCAAATGTACTCGACGGCGTCGAAAAACGGTCCGTTGTCGGCGCGGAACAGCACGCTGTCGTCGAAGAGTTCGTCCATGGGGGCTTCCATCTTTTCGGGATCGAGCAGCAGTGTGATCAACGTCGACAACTCGCTCGTGCCGTCGTTTGAATCGCTGAACCCATATGCGAAGGCGGGCCTTGCAAACGGAGATGACAAGCGCTGGCAGCCAGTCCCGGATCTGATTCACTCGAAGGAATCGCTGTACTTCCGTCGAGCAGTCGGTCAACAATTGAAAAAGGCGCACGAAGAAATCTCGCCAGCCGAGTTGGAAGTGCGTGCCAACACGCCTGAGTACAAAGTCGACGAAGGTGATTGGGTGGCGCACAGCACCAACAACCAACTTGCATTGATCACGCCGCTGAAAGCTGTGGCCAGAATTCCAGCGAACCTGATCATCTCGGACAATAACGTGACTTCGACTGTGGAGTCGACGTTCATCTCGGGCTTTCTTCGAAAGAAAGGAGAGAAGAATCGATCGTTCAAGCGTCGGTACATGGAACTCAATGGCACGGTGTTGTCGTACTACAAGAAGAAACCTGAAAAGAAGTCTGGCATCCCGTTGAGCGCTGCTGAGAAGAAAGCTTACGAGCGTGGTTCGATTGACCTCGATCGTGTGTCGTCGTTGCAGCCAATGGAAAATAAATCGGAACCGTTTGGAATCCACATGGTTACCACTGCGCGTACGTGGGTGATTGCTGCGGAATCGGAGCAGGATTACCAACGCTGGCTGAAGGTCTTGTGTGGCGTGGTGAAGTACAACGCCGTCCACATTACGTACAAGCGTATGTTCCAACTGCAAGAAGTGAGCGCACAGGCTATTACGGACGTGCGAATGGTCATTGCGACGGGCGACACTGTTGGAGAAATCGTGGAGCACATTTTCAACTGTTACAAGCAAGCGCTGGATGCTGCTCCTCTGCGCCCTTACGATCCCAGTAAGTATCTGTTGAAGATTACTGGGTCTCGCGATTACCTGATCGATCGTTTCCGTGTCATGAACGAGTACGTCCATGTTCGTGAGTGCTTGTTGACGAAGAAGACGATCCGATTGACGGTGATCCATGAGTCCGTCATTCAGGAGACGGTCATGCGCAGCCTCAATATGCGCACGGATTCTGGTAACGACATCTCGAGTCAATTTGCGGAGTTGTGGGATGGCGAACGAAGCAGCAATTTGCAGATGACCACGTTGGGTGATGACTGGGAGCGGCCATCGTATGAGAGAGGCAGTGTCATTCCAAGTGGATCCATTCACCAGCCGTTCGCAATTCGCATTCATCGTATCTTGAACATTCCTCGTACGACTTGCGTCTCGAAGAGAACAAGCGAAGAAGCGTCCGTTCAGCATATTCCACTGACAAGTTCGAGCGTCATCGTCCGCATTGAACTGTACGATGGTGGTCAGTTGCTGGAAGGAGGACAAATCGATACGGCCGACGTTCGTTTGAAGGCTCAGCGGAACGATTTGATCTACGCTGAGTGGCCTGACTCAGTTTGGCATAAGTTCAACATTAGTGTGTCGAACATTACGCGATCGATGCGCATTCAGCTGACTGTTTTGGGTGTGAAGAAGGTGATCGGGGCGTCGGCGAACAACATCGACACTACTGAAGAGAGAATGTTGTGTACCGGTATCAATGCATTTGAAGTGGACGGTACCTTGACTCAAGGCACGCAGTATGTCCACATGTACAACAATTTGCACACCTGCATTCAAGGTCCAGTTCCGCATGTCGTGATCCCAAGCGAACCGATGATTCACGTCGAGTTTTACAAGTTCGACAGTCCAGTTAAATTCGACTGGAGCGTAATGGACTCCTCGAACAACATGGGCGAGCGCTTCGAGCGGCATTCGATTGTCCAGCTGAACCGGGCCGAGATGCTTTGGAAGGAAGGCTGGCTGCAAAAAGTTGGCTTTGCTGCGAAATGGACGCGCTGGAGAAGACGCTGGTTTGTCGTGGATCAAAGCACCTGCACTTTGAGTTACGCGGATGACGAGACTGCTCCTCGAAAGATCATTCCCCTCCGCAATTGCTCAGTCATGCCTGCTGATGATATGAACGAGCAATACACCACGGCACCTGTAAACAAAGGAACACGAAAAGTCCGTCAAACGTGGTGCTTCAAGGTTCGCCCGCAAAACTCGTCTCGTGACTACATCATGTTGGCTGAAACGAAGCAAGAGCGGGAGGAATGGATGCTTGCCATCCACACTGTCTCGAAGACCGAAGAAAACTACGACAGTGGTTCCGTGTCAGATGTCTCGGTGAAGCCACCATCGTTCACTCCGTGCGAGGCAGATAATAACGCGGAGGAGGCCGCCGGAAAGAACATCCTGGAGAATTTTGCTCAGGATATGCGCCGTGACTCAATGGCTCGCAGCAGTGGAAACAGCTCCTCAGCTCGTGGAACTGAAGGCGTGTTGGCCGACCTGCGTAAGGTTATCTTGCTCGATCCTTTGTTCCGTTTGAGCCCATATCAGAAAGCCCAGATGTGGAAACACCGCGAGGAGTTCATCGAAATTCCTGCCGCGTTGCCTCGCATCCTTTCCTGCGTGCACTGGGATGACAAGTTCGAAGCCGAAGAAGCTTTGTCTCTTCTTTCCCGTTGGTCCGTTCCAGAACACCCTGCTGCCTACATTGAGTTCCTGAATGGAGAGTTTTCGAACGAGAACCTCCGCCAGTTCGCTGTCGACCAACTGGCGAAGATGGCTGATACGACGTTTAGCTACTTCTTGCCGCAGCTTGTTCAAGCTATCAAGTTTGAGAACCACCACGTGTCAGCATTGTCACTGTTGTTGATCGAGCGTGCGATCAAGAACCCGAACCAGATCGGTTTTGATCTTTTCTGGGCCATGAAAGTAGAGTCGCATAACCCACAGTACCGCGAACGCTACGGTACTATCCTGAATGCGTACCTGGATGTCTGCAGCCACAAAATGCGTGCGATTCTGAAACTGCAAGACAAGCTCTTCGCTGCTGACGGAATGTTTGAGCGAATCTGCCAAAGCGTGAAGGCGAAGAAGCGCGAAGGAGGAGAGGAAATGAAGCGTGTAATGCGTGAAGGGCTCTCGGCGCTGAACGAAGTGTTGCCGAGCTCCTTTCAGTTGCCAATCGATCCCCGTGTCGAAGTGGGAAAAATCCTTGTCAACAAATGCCGCGTCATGGATTCTGCAAAGAAGCCACTGTGGCTTGTGTTTGAGAACGCAGAGGAGGGCGGTGACCCTGTCACAGTGATGTTCAAGGCTGGAGATGATGTTCGTCAAGACTGCTTGACTCTCCAGCTGATCCGTCTGATGGATGAAATGTGGCGCGATGAAGGCTTGGACCTTGCGATGGAGCCATACAAGTGTGTCGCGACTTCGCCGATGACGGGTATCTTGCAGATCGTTCCAAACTCGGTGACAACGGCCGATGTGCACAAGCGTGTTGGTGTGTTGGGTGCTTTCAAGGATCCTAGTTTCTCCGAGTGGATTCGCGCGAACAATCCTGACCCAAAGAGCAATAAATCTGCAGTGGATCTTTTCCGTCGCTCGTGTGCCGGCTACTGTGTTGCAACGTGCGTCCTTGGTATTGGTGATCGTCACAACGACAACATTATGGTACGCTTGCAAATACGTTTGTTTCTGACTCTGTCCTGGCGTCTGTCTAACTGTGTGCTTCTCTCTTTGTTCTCCACAGATTGGCTCGAATGGTCGATACTTTCACATCGATTTCGGTCACTTCCTTGGCCACTTCAAGTATCAGATGGGTGTCCGACGTGAGCGAACTCCGTTTGTGTTCACAAAGGAAATGGCCCACGTACTTGGCGGGACGGAGTCCAATGAGTTCCGAAAGTTCGTGGATACGTGCACCAAGGCTTTCCTGATTGTCCGCAAGCACATGCACTTGCTCGTGTCGCTGTTGCTGCTGATGGTCCCTGCTGACATGCCGGAATTGACTGGTCGTGACGACATCAACCATCTCGTGATGGCGATGGCGCCCGAGCTTCCGGATGAACTCGCGTGCGAAAGCTTCGAGCACGCCATCCAGTTCTGCTTGAACAGCAACTTCAAGCGCATTGACAACACCATCCATATCCTGTCCCACCTGTTTAGCTAAGTTACCCGAGTGACTGCGTAAAAGATGAATCCAGGGACACGTGTGTTCAGATTCTCTCCAGTGATCCAAGATCCCAAGGAAAAGAATGCCGTGCACGCGTCTTGCTGGGCTAACTTATTGGTTCAAGACAGCGTGATGATGACCAGAGTAGTAAGTAGATCAAGAAGAATGAAAATGGGACCCGCCCACCGAGTGACGATGAAGCGCCAGCGCCGGTATGTCTAAATGGGGTCGTTTTGTGCGTTTAATGTGCATCACCGCGTCG
Source organism: Globisporangium splendens (assembly GCA_006386115.1). Taxonomy (NCBI): domain Eukaryota; phylum Oomycota; class Peronosporomycetes; order Pythiales; family Pythiaceae; genus Globisporangium; species Globisporangium splendens. The sequence continues at coordinate 535,446 of VFIW01000020.1, read as the reverse complement.
ATTTGGAGAAAACTAGCAAAAGTAGTCGCCCGCTACCTTTTTTTAACGTAATGCCCAATTGCTTTTTGTGTAGATCTGTAGTGATGTCCGCAATGGTGCATGCATCCTTTTGTTTCGTTCAAATGCACAGTGAACCTCTGTCCGTGAATGCCTTGAAACTAGAAGACGTTGCTCCAATGCCGCTCGCTGGACACGTTGAAGCAGCTTCTGAATGACTGCAGCAAATGTGCCGCCGACAACAAGCGCGAGACGCTCGAAGACATTTGGCGCGCGTTCAACAACTGGATCCAGTCACGCTTCGACGTGGGAAAAGTGACGCTACTTGGATTTAAATGTGCTCACCCACTCATTGACCAACGAGAGCTGTTTGCCTTCGTCTACTATTGCAGCAACCTACCGACGCTCCAAGTTGACTTTCGAGATCGGTTATTTTCACAACTGGACGTGGAAAAGGAAACGGCGCGCTGCAGTGCTGAACGCCCTTGCCTCTTGGAGCGGTTGCACCAACAGCACTTACGTCACGAGGAGAGAAATAGACCTGCTCATCTACGCTCCTGCAAGTCACGCTAGCGCCTTCAAGTTGGTCAACTCAGTCCATTATTGCGGCTCATGGCGAGGTGATCGCGCTGGTTCTAGTGTGAGTGTGAGTGCGAGGCTTTCCACATTCATGCATGGGCGTCGTCGCCTCTCCAAGTTAGGCGCCAAAGCAGAAGTTTTCCCGCGGTGAAGGTTTGTAGCCAAACATGATGGAGACTCGGACCTGAAACTCATATCGATGCTCAGCGCTCATTATGCAATGTATGTGCACAGATACGCGAGGAAAGTCATCTACCCTTGCAGCCTGCTGCTCGTGGCTTTCTTGCTGTCCGTCGTGACGCAACAACAACCTCTGGTGAAAGCCGCTACGGCGTACCACCTGCAAGCAAAAATATCTCGTTCTTCGATCCAGCATCGCCCGTTAGGGAACATGCGAGTGCGTTCTTCGCCTCCGAAGAAGCGCGCGAGCTATCTCTGGCTTACGTTGCGCAAGAATATCCCAGCGTATGTTGGACACCCACTCAAGCGGCGTTTCCACCGCCGTCGCGTCCCCAGGTTCTGGATCAACCCCGAGGCATCGTACAAGCGGTTGTGGGATTTCCTGCTTGCGCTGTTCGTGCTGTAGACGACATGTGTCGTGCCCTACCGCGTGTGCTTTCATCGCGACGCCAAAGGCGCGTTCGCGCTCGCCGAATCCGACATGGACGCCATGTTTTTCATCGATATCGTGCTAAATTTCTTCACGGGCATCTATCTGCCGTCGGGGGAGATCACGTACAGTTCGTGGCTCATCGTGGTAGCGTACTTGCGCGGCTGGTTTGCCATCAATTTCTTCTCGACGATGCCATTTGATCTCCTATTTGGCAGTAATGGCGAGGGCGATGGTGGTGGCGGTGGCTCGACTACACTCCTGTCGACCAAGTTACTGCGCTCTCTCAAAGTGCTCAAGCTGTTTAAACTAGCGCGCATTCGACGGCTTGGCGCAATGTTTACCAACTTGGAAGACGCCGTGTCGACGAACCCGAGTCTCGTGTCGCTCGTGAAACTCGCTCTGAGCGTGCTGTTTTTTGCGCACATCGTGGAGTGTGTGTGGTACGCGGTTGGACTGCAAAACACCGGGCAATCGTGGATTCTCGACATGCAATACGACACCATGGACCTCGAGCACAAAGATCTGCTCAAGTACTTGGCGTCCGTGTACTGGGCGATCGTGACGATGGCCACGATTGGATATGGCGACATTGCTGCGCGCAACAACGAAGAGCGACTCGTCAACACCGCGGTCATGGCGATCGGTGTCTCGTTTTTCGGGTATGTGATCGGAACGATCTCATCGCTCGTCGCAAACCTTGATGTCGCAGCCGCACTCTATGACGAGCGCATGACCGTCGTCAAGGAGTACATTTTGTCGCGGCAGACCCCCAAGCACATGAGCAAGAAGATCTGTGACCATTTTGAGTATTATTTCCAGAACCGGTCGGTGTTTAAAGAGCGCAAGATCCTGAAGCGATTGCCTTTGGCAGTGCGGAATGAGATGATCCACCACGCGTACGCGAAACTGGTTTCGAGCATCAAGTACTTCACGCAGTGCCACGAGAGCCTCATCAGCGACATCGTGATGCCGATGCACCTGTGCTCCGTGTTGAAAGACGAGTACGTGTACGTGCAGCACGAGACCGCAGTACACGTGTTTTCCTGGTAAAGGGCAAAGTGCACTTGAGCCGCACACTCCCAAATGCCAAGGGCGACGTGCAACTCGGCACTCACAGCGTCGGGGAACACTTTGGCGAGGCAAGTGAAAACTGCCAGATGTTATCTACATTTGCTTTCTACGTGTGCTGACCATTTTGCATGACCTAATGTAGATGGAAGTGTACGACCACGAGCACGGCAACGGCGTGCGCATGTGCTCAGCAGTTGCAAACTCGTTCTGCGAGCTCACGTTCTTGTCTCGGGAAGCGATCCTCAAGCTCAGTACGTGCTTCTTCCGGTGCAATGCATGCTACGCATAGCCTTCGTGGGGTTCCCTACAAGGACTGACTGATGTTACTACTGTTGTTGATAGGTGAGTGGTGGCCCGAGGTGTTGAAGCATTTCCGTGAAAGTGCACGAGAGAATTCCAAGCGATTGCGTCGGAGAGCAGGCGCATCGTCGCTGGACGACGACATGTTTGTGCTCTTTCGAGATCAGAAAGTCGCAACCGCGATGATCAGGACGTCAGTACTCGTCAAGAAGAGCATGCGCCAGCTGACCAAGTCTCTGACTACTACTACGCCCATAGGTCGTGCATCGAGTCGCATATCACCATTCAATGGCCATGATAAAGATGACGCCGAAGAAGTCGTGGTGCAGTATCGCTATTTCAGTGGCAACTTTGATGCGCCACAAGGTCTCAGTTTACGCGAACTGCCACTGGGTCAGGTGGAAGACGATGGCGATGAACTCGCTATGAGCTATAACAACGCCATGCAAACGCAATCATCTCTGCGAGCGACAAGCCCGTACGCTGTTACGGGGAAAGAGAGTGCAAGCGACTCGCCAGGATTTAGTCGTGTGCAGCCCGCTAAAGGCAAGAAACAAGTGCTGGCATCGCTTGCGCCGCTGGACGCGCTTCGCAAGAAACCGATGAGCATGTCGTTCAACAACCTCGCGATAGATCGTGCGCCGGAGAGGAAGGATTCTCTTTTGGCTTCTGAAGCGAAAGCAGACGACTATCTTCCCAAAGTCGATAGTGCGAGCAAAACGAAGCCACCCAATGATGTTGCTGCAAGTGACCAAAAGCCAGATCTGCATTATCCATCGACGGGCTCTTTTTTCTCGACATTTTGCTCAATTTCCGCACCGCGTTCTTCAACGACGAGAAAATGCTCATCTATAACGCCAGCGTGATTTGTAAGAAGTACGCCAAGGGCTGGTTTGTCCCGGATTTGATCTCGACGATCCCTTTGGCGACGTCGTCAGGTAGGGGTACTGTCAGAGACTTCCTGAAGGAATTGTTGTGGTATCGATTCACTCTTGTATGATGACAATGTGGTTGTAGCTTGTTTTCCAAAGGCGCCGACGCGCATGTCAACTTTTTCCGACCAAACCGCTTCGGCTCACGAGAGTCGCGCGGCTGCTGAAACTCACACGCTTGATCAAGCTCAGTCGCGTCTTTGGCAAAATTTGCGAGATTGTTCAGGTGAAGTCGTATGATAATGGTGTTTAACCCGTTTGGTTCTTTGTGAGACTTGCTTGCTTTGCTTGAGTGTACGTTCGTACAGATGAGCCCTTGGGCTGAGCAGCTTCTCCGCCTGATGCTCATGATGTCGCTTTTCTGCCACTGGAGTGCGTGTTTGTTCCATGCCGCTCTGCTCGCTAGCGAGTCGCAGGGACTTCCGAATTGGTGCGTCGACGAGTTTTTCCGCGGTGTGTCGGCGCCACCACCCAACTATGCGTGCTCAGACAGCACCCCCACTCCTGGGTCGGTACATCGTGTCCATGCACTGGGTGTTCACGACGCTCACGATCGTCGGCTACGGCGACGTGAGTCCAAACGTGTACTCAGTCTACGAACTCTGCCTCGTGATCACCCTCATCATCGTGAACGCGACGATCTTTGGGTACATCGTGTCGTCGGTCATGAGCCTAATCCATAACTTCAACCCGTCTGACCGCGAATGCAAGCTGCTCATGAATGAAATGAAGGACTACCTGCGCGATTCGTCCGTCAGTGCGCGCCTATGCGCAAATGCCCAAGTGGTACGAGCAAAGTAGAATGAGAATGCTATAGTGCTCTGTGTGCCGTTGGTATCTCTAACCAATGTTTAATGGTGCGTCTGTGAAACATAGCATTACAAGCACAACATCACTTGCACGAGTCTCTTCCCTGAAAAAAGATCTTCGACAAACTCGCGCTGAATCTTCGCTTCGACATTGCGCGTCTTGTAGCCACGGAGACGCTATTTGCGATCCCGCTGATCACGGTCATGGAGGACGCGCTCAAAGGCTTTGTGTCCTACGCGCTGTTCCTGCTCAAGCCCATTTGCATTGTGCAGTCCGAGAAAGTGTGTCGCAGTGGCGGACCAGGCACCGAAATGTTTTTCCTCGTCGACGGCGAGTGCGACCTCGTGAACTCGCACACGGGGAAAGGACGTATCGTGAGCGAGAACGCCGTGTTCGAGCAGTATGCGCTCATGGCGAAACCCGAGGAGATCTACCGCACGATCTCGACGGCCACGGCGATCACGAAGAAATGCATCCTGTACTCGTTCACAATCCAAGACTTCAAGTGAGTGTCTTTGTGTTTTTCTTTTGCTCCAGGAAAGCCCGTTTTTTCAGTTGGCACTTCCGTTTTAATCTTGATTTATCTTGCCTGACTTTGTGATCCGTTCATTCAGAGCGCTCGAAGACGTCTCGCCTGCCGTGTCGGCATACTTTCTGAGTCAACTCGCTGCCGTCCTCATTGAGGACGATCTCTACGAGCTCTCACCGGTGCAAAAGGCGAATGTCGACTGCGCACTACGCAAGGGCCAAATGTTTCGCTCGGTTGCAGAGCATCACCACTGTACGCAGCTCAACTCGTTGGGCAAAGTCGCGCTCGCAAAACTGTATCCCCGCCGAGGCAGCGAATGGTCCCCGGATCTGCTTCCACGGCAACTCAAGCTTTTGGAAAACGAAGCAAAGAAGGCCGTCGCTCAGAATGTCTCCGCCACCGCGACGCCATTAGCGACGGCAAGGGCAGCAGACCATGAACAGCAGCGTGCAAGTTTCACACAGGTTACAAAAAGTCGTGTCCGTGTCGTGTCTCGCTTGTGTGACTTGACAGCTGCTATGAGCCTACAAAAAGATGTTCCGCGCTTGGCAAAAGAGAGCGACATGGTGATATGACACTTACTACACCACGCGCATTGAGAGATCTGTACGCTTTGGAAATCAGTGAGCGAACAGAGATCGTGTGTCGCTCGCAATGCATGAATTTCCATTTCCACACATGGACACAAAAGTTGAACTTTTATCACAGTTCCAAAATCGCAAAATTGACGATTGTTCAAAACTGTTCTTTAAACCAGTGTTTAAAAACTACTCGTCTTGTGTCTTTCTTTCTACACGGACATTGCCCCCTCTCCATAAAGACACCAAAAAACAGAAAACCCGAACCCTAGGCAGATAACCCATGATCAACTGAATGAACCGATTACTACTTTATGGGTTACAGTTGAAGCAGTCACGCAAATTGCGTGTTCTCTCCCATAAATAACGAGTCGTTGAGGATAGCGTGGGCCACGCCATTTTCGGCACCCACGCTTTTTCAGAGTTGGGTGGATACGAACCAACGGAGTTTGCTTCCTGGTGCAGATTTTCAGCTGAAGCGAAACGTCGTCAGTGGCGCTTGCTCAAGGAAGGCGAATAATAGTCGTTCGCGTGTGAAGATGGCTGCGCTCGCTGCGACATCGCTCAATGGCGTGAAGATCTACAACCTCGCGTCCGGCAAGACGCTCCCGCAGTGGATCGCCGAGAAGACCAAGAAGGCGCTGTCGAAGGATGAAGGTGCGAACGTGGCCAACGCTCTGGAACGTGGCATAAAGCGTGCGACAGACTGACTGACGTGTGTGTTTTCGCCTGTTGGTATGGTGCCGTGTGTGTATATATGCAGATTACAGACGCCGCATCGAGTTACTGCAGGATTTCCACTTTGCGTCGGGCTCGCAGCGCGTCAAGATGTCGGGCGACGGCAACTTCATCGTCGCGACGGGCATGTACCCGCCGACCGTCAAGGTGTTTGACGTGCGCGACCTGAGTATGAAGTTCGAGCGCCGTCTCGACGCGGAGGTCGTGCAGCTGGAGATCCTGTCACAGGATTTCGGCAAACTGTGCTTTTTGCAGACCGACCGCAACCTGACGTTCCATGCGCCGTACGGAACCCACTACAGCCTGCGCATCCCCAAGTTCGGACGCGATATGTGCTACCACCGCGAGAACTGCGACATCTACGTTGCCGCCTCTGGCACCGACGTGTACCGCGTGAATCTGGACCAGGGTCGCTTCCTTGCGCCGCTCGAGCTGAGCGCGCCGGCTGCGAATGTCGTGAAACTCAACCCGATCCATCAGATGCTCGGTGTCGGCTGCGAAGACGGCACGGTCGAGTGCTGGGACACGAGAAGCCAGCGCCGCGTAGGCATTCTGGACGGCATTGCAGCGTACGCCGGTGGCGTCAGCGCGTCTTCTTTCGACGAGGCTCCTGTGCAGGTGACGGCGTTGGAGTTTGACGACGACGGTCTGACGTTCGGCGTCGGCACGTCGAACGGCCATTGTATGCTGTACGACCTGCGCTCGTCCAAGCCGCTCTTGCAGAAGTCGCACCAGTACGGACTGCCGATCATCGACTTGAAGTTCCATGATTACTCGAAGAAGGTGATCTCGTCGGACGCCAAGGTGATCAAGATCTGGGACAAGCGCGACGGCGAGATCTTCACGAACGTTGAGACGCCGTCGGAGGTGCGCGACGTGTGCCTCGTCGAGGGTTCGCAGGGCAAGTCGGGCGTGCTGCTCGTGGCTGGGGAGCAGGAGCGCGTGATGTCGTACTACCTCCCGGAGCTGGGTATCGCGCCAAAGTGGTGCTCATTTCTCGATTCGCTCACGGAGGAGCTCGAGGAAGAAGCGCAGTCGACCGTGTACGACGACTACAAGTTCGTCACGCGCAAGGAGCTGCTGTCATTCGGTTTGGAGCACATGATCGGCACGCCGCTGCTCAAGGCGTACATGCACGGGTTCTTCATGGACGCGCGGCTGCACGCCAAGGTCAAGGCGATCGCCGAGCCGTTTGCGTACGACAAGTGGCGCAAGGAGAAGTTGCAGGCCAAGCTGGAGGCCAAGCAGAGCAACCGCATTACGATCCAGCGGCGGTTGCCCAAGGTCAATCGCGCGGTCGCCGAGCGGTTGCTGTCGTCTAAGGACAAGAACAAGAACAAGAACAAGAAGAACGGCAGTGACGACGAAGGGGAGGATCATGAGGACGACCACACTGCTGGTGATGCGTTTGCCAATCCGCTTGGCGATGACCGTTTCTCGCGCATGTTCACGTCCAAGGACTTTGAGGTCGACGAGGACCACGACACGTACAAGCTGCTGCACCCGAATGCCGCAAAGAAGCAGAAGAAGGAAGACATGGACAGCGATGCTGGTACTGATGACGATAACGAAGACGATGCGGTGGGCGGCCGCTTTGATCTAGTCTCGGACGACGACGAAGTCGAGGGCCGACCGAGCGACGAATCCTCTTCTGAAGACGAAGAGGAGGGCAACAGCAAGCAGCGTCAGCGACTTGGTGGTGCCAAGAGTAATGCTCAACCAGCAGCAGCATCAGCAAACCGAAAGCCAAAGTTCTACGAGATCGCCAAGGGCGAGAAGGTGGGCGACCTCATGGACTTTGGCTCGACCAAGGACCGCGCGGCGCAAAAGGAGAAGAAGCAGCTCGCCAAGCTGCCGCTCTCGGAGCGCGTCAAGCTCGAGCGCGTGCGCGAGAAGGAGCGCAGTGCGTTCAAAAAGGAAGAAAAGGCTGGCGGCGGCTACATGCGCGAGATGTCGTTCATCCCGCAGAGCGACCTGCGCAAGCAAGAGCGACAGCGGGAACGCGAGGCTGCACGTGACGGGGATGCGACGAATGAGCGACGAAAGAAGCGCGGCGTGGGCGACCTGAAGCTTGCCAACCCGGGCAGAAACCCGCGCTTTCGACGATAGAAAGTCAACACGCGCTGGTCGTAAAGATAGGCGATAACTAGAGCTTTGGCATGTATGTATTTGAATCAAATAAAAGAAACTGCGTTGCATGATGTCATGCATGCACCACCACATTGCGAGCTCTTTGTTGGTTCGTCGATGGTCCTCCGGGTTAAAGTTGACGTACGTAGTCGACAACATACTGGAGGGATCTCAAAGTCCGCAAGGTTGCCCAACAGCGACGACTGCGGACTCTCCAGCATGGACTGCGCAATTTCGTCCTCAAGCGCGCACGGGAACTTCATCGGGTCGAGCACCACAGACACACCGCTTCTTCGAGACAAGGCGTCTCGAAATTGGACGCGATTGAGAGCGCGGCGCTCGCGACGTAGGTCTTGATAAATGTATCGGACAGCAGGAACACGGACCGCATCATTGGCTGGTTCCGCATGTTTCCCAGTTGTAAACGCAAAAACGTCGCAATGCGCACCCCCTAATAGAAACAGTCAGTGTCTTCTCAATGTAGCTCAAATCATCCAAAAGTGGAAAACAAAGCACATGCAAAAAGCAGGCATCCAACAACCAAAGCTGTATTCACCGGCATTGAAGTTGCGTTGGGTTTTGGTTTAACGACGCCAGCACCTGATAGCGCAGACATGATCATAAGCATTTCCCCTCTATTGCGTCAATGGATATCTTCCACTGACCTATTCAGCCTTTGGCTTGGCATCCTTCGCCGCCGACGAAGGAGCGCGACGTGGAGGGAACACGGCGAAGAGCACCAGCAAGCCGACGCTGATCGCGTGCGGCAAAAAATACCACGACGCCCAGATACGAAGGCAGCGACGCACATCCAAAATCTCGAACGCCACGCCTGCGTATTGCATCGCGATCCACGTACCGATGAGACCCGCGAGATCGTAGAAAAACGCGAGCGGGTGCGACTGGCCTTTGAAGTAGCTCAGGAAAATCGCGTGGGGGTACATGTTGCGGTCTTCCGTGTAGTGGAAGTATGGACGCAAACGGCGACGAAGTTCTGCAGGATGAGCAAAAGACAAACAAATTGTTAAATGATGAGTGAATCGTCATCACCGCGAGGACAGCAAGGGCAAGTAAACATACGCTTTCCAACTTCAATGTAGAAGCCACCGAGGATGAAGAACAAGTAGTAGCCTGGCGAGAGACCCTGCAAAGGTGGTTGGCGAGGAATACATATGAATGGTAAATTAGAATACGTTTGCAGCAAGTGCCTACACTTTGTGGTCAATATGAATTGCATTAAACACTTACATGCCACAACGCGCTCACAAAGAACGAGATCATGGTCGAGATGATTCCTGGCTTGCCTGACTTCGAGAGACCAACGCGCTGGTAGATGTCTGGTGGGAAGAAAAAAAGAGTAAACGTCAATTCCTAGACACTCAGGTCCATACGGGAGAGAGGCTTTGGAGGATGATACGTACAGGTATTGATCCATCGGGCGACACCCATGTTCCAGTTGTTGATACCAACGCGGAAGGTCGTTGGCAGCTCGACGCAAAGAATGTCGTTGTTGGTGATACCATTCCTAACACGAATGCACACCAAAAACAAGTCAACGATCACGCAACCAACGTAAAAATTCTTCGAATGTCAGTACTAGCGCCGAACAACTCACCATTTGCCCGTCTTGGCCACGTATCCAACACCAGCAATAGCGCTGGCGGCTTCAGCGAGAGACCACGCAATGTACTACAAATCGAAGAACAAGAACCAGTCACACCATTTTGCCCCTTTGATACATTGGCAGGAAGTAGCATGACTTACAAAACGGAATCGGAAGAGCATGATGCGGAAGCACATGAACAAGCAGCGAAGAGCCCACGGCGAATCCGGGTAAAAGTCAGGCGAGTCGATTTGATCCACTGGGAGCTCGAGCGATGCGAAGAAACCAGCCGCAGAGATCTACATGGCGACAGACGTAATTGTGTGTCAGAGATGCATACATCATGTGGTGACGAAAAATATCCATACAACGTACCACAATGACGAAAAAGTTGCGAAGGTGAACGGTTAATGGAGCCACTCGGATTTCCTACAAAAAGCCACCGATTAGCATTTAAATGTACTCGCGCAATTGCAAACCAGGGACACTTTGGGGGCAAACCTACTCGCATCCAGTTGATGTAATCTTTGTACTCGAACGCTGGACCAGCGAGGTACGTTGGGAAGAAAAAGATGAAACCTGAGGGGACAAACACACACGTGTGGATATGATAAGTCGATTACTTCTCGTGTAGTTTTAAACTTTCAACACACACAAGCAACAACGTACCAAAGTATGGGAGCAGCGCAGGGATCTCCAACAGTTCGTTCTTGACCATTGCGGTCGTCTTCTTCTCCTTTGGCACGATGCCGTCACTGTAATTGATCGCGACGGCGGACAGCTTGAGCGTCAAGATCATCTGCGCCGAGTCCCACACAATGTCGGGGCTGTAAAACTCGCGGTAGTAGTGGCTGTGTTGTACGTGTAAGCATACGAGAGCAATCATTAGTCCAATTTATCCGCATACGCAAAGATGCTACAAAGAGGAAATGCCATACGCACCAACCCACGAGGTACGCCAGCAAGCCCAAGAGCACGATTCTGCCCACGAGTTTTCTACGCAACACAGAGTAACAGGTCACATGTCAACACAGTCAGTGTCCGCCTATTGCATTCATAGAAATCCAGTACTAAACCATCCAGCGACCGTACCGTGGTGCAACCAGCATGAGCAAGTAGACGACGAGCGCAGTGCCCACGGTGTGGAGCACAGCGTAGTCAAACACGAACACGCCCGCAGCGATACCGAAAACGATATTGAACACGTGACCTGCATTTCCATCACAACAACACAAAGCAAAGGATTCATTAGGCTAGGGCTCAATCAAATACCCCCACGGGCAAGCAGTGACGACAACTCAACCGGCGTTAAAACGTACGCGCATTCTCCGAGCGAGCCAAATGGATGAGCGGCGCCACGATGCTGCACGTGGCGAGCGCGACCATCAAGCGGAAGCCATTGACTGGGAAGCCCTCATTGAGCGCGATTTGGTCCACGGGACCGCGGAAGATCTCCACCATCGTACTGCGGCTGCGTGTGCGGACGAGGGAAATGATCAAGTGACGCAATGCTCGTGCTCCCCACGACGTCACCCACCACGTTGGTGGAGCGGACGAGATTGTCTGAGGCGAGCGGTTCACTCAACGGACGATGGGAGGGAGTGGATGGTTTCCACCAATCTGATTCCCACAAGCACATCATTTCTGCCAATCATAGACAAGAAGAAACCTTTTCGCGACGCCAATCAAAAAGACCATCAGTCTTGAACTTCAACGCACCCTTTCTTGGAGGATCAGCAATTCGAGTGCGAGGAACTTCAACGCTACACGCGAACAAAGAGTGCTGCATAATGGCAGGATAGCAATGCCATTCCGGATGCATACGGGCTCGCTCGAGCCCAACGTTGGGGTGCTGTTACAGCATCCGCTCAAATGCCACTTGGCGAACGTGGAATGGTGTGGATGCAATGCGCATGTCTTGGAAACGTAGTTTGCTGAGCAGGTTTTCGTTCGCTTAGCAAATGGAAACCACAACTGTAAGCAATTTGTAAACAACGGTAATAGTACAATGGTCTATTGGAAGAAGAAACGTACCCTTGGGCAGAGATCTGGAGCAACTTCGTGCGCACATCCATTGCTGGAGACGACGAGACCACAGAGACAGATCGCCCACTATTTGTTCTGTTTGGTTTGGCCAGCACTCGGGAGGATGTCGACGGTGACAGCAACGGTTGAGCAGGTTTAGGCGCGAGTCCCGGAGCAGAAAACCTTCTCGACGCTGCTGGATTGATCGCAGTACTTTGAAGCAGCACAGACGACGGCAGATTCTCTCACCAGTGAACCTGTGATGACCACATTCGAAGAACCAGATCCTGAAACTTTGTTTGACGACCCTGCTCATGGTATTCACAAAAGAAGAACGCAAGCAACAAGGATAAGAGTTAACGCTGACACAATGCTGAAACGGCACCTTGGCGGTGTACCTCTGTCGACTTCAACGACAGCATCTCCATGTCGAAAGCACGCCGAAAAATAGATAAAGCTTCATGGTCATCAATGATTCGCGGCAAGATCTTTAGCACTGGCTCACACGCAACGCCTAACCTCTGGCAGTTTATCAACAGGTACGCTTTTGATGCCCATCGCATGTGGCGACGGTTTCTTGAAGGCGTTCGTCAGTGCTCTCCACCCGGTTTGTCGTCGAAGAATCTCATCATGTTCAATGTCAACAGGGGTATGCGTTGTTCCTCCCCATAGCTTTTGCTGAACCCGAAATACGTCTGCACGTCTCGCGAGTAGACCAACAACACACCATCTCACGTGTCTCAGATCTGGCATCTCCATTGTCTGCTGTTGCTTCTCACGCGCGATCACTCGCTGTGTGCTTTCTCCTTCCTTTCCTCCTTTCTTCGCGCTTTGCCATATGCAGATGCACGATAAACTCCGCTAGCAGGTGCAAATGATCGTTGACAGTGTCGGTTCGAACCAAAAACTTGTACTTGTCTTGTTTCGTTGCTTTCTCTGAAAATTCCCAAACGCCTTCTTCCCCTGGATGCCAAAATACTGGTATCTCGTGAACATTCCCAATAACAGTACCTCCTCCAGCCGCAGGTTGTTTGTGCTCTTTCTTTCGCCTGTTCTTTGCCAGTTTTGCATGCATCTCCTCTTGCTCTTGGAATAGGCAGACATGAACGCAGCGCTTCAGAACATCTTCTTCACGAGTATCAAATGGTTTTGGCACTCCAGCTGCTCGCTTCAGCAATACCACTGCGTGTGACTGCCAACTCTCGACCTGCTGCAACAGAAAGATCTCATCGCTGGCATCAGCGTCTTTTTTCGCAGTGAGAGCGAATCTTGCCCTATCTTTCTTGTCTGGCACTTTTTGGGTCGGATCCTGTGTGAGAGCGACAATCATTTGGGGCGATGGAAAGGAAAGAGCTCGCTCCAACGTGTTATCTTGCAAAGCGCGGCACGTAGTCGCAGATGAGATTGCAGGGCGAAAATTGGTTGGAACGCCGAAAAACATGAGCAGATTCTTGTCCAAATCAATCGGAGCTCCTCGAACCAATTTCTCCATTGCTGAAAGTGCCAACTTGGAGGTGCCGTCTAGACTTGCTAAGAATCGACTCCACTTTGCTTTGCTTCCTTGGATTTTGCAAAACTCTTCCATGACTTTCATGAATGCGATGAACTCATCTTCGTTGATGTTTCCGTCGCCATTCTCATCTACAAAATCCGACAGCGCATCTTGTTCCTCGACCGACAGTTCGACACCGAGAATCTTATAAATCAAATACTCAAATTCTTTCTCATCCAACACACCATTTTTGTCGTTGTCGAGGGACTGAAATGCCTGACGAATTTCCATCTCTCGCTGCTTTGAAAGCAAGAATTGCTTTTGAACAAGCTGTCGCTTCACAAAAGCGATGAACTCTTGAAAGTCGAGTCGGCCATTTTGGTCAAGATCAGCCCGCGCCATCTCTGCATCAAGCTCATCTGTTGTGAATTCGTGTTCCAGAGCTCGGAGGACGTGGCTGAGCTCCTTTTTCTCGATAGTGTCACTCTGGTCCAAGTCAAAGACATCAAACACTCGGCGCAACGATCGTTTCAAATGTTTGTCATACTCTCGGTCTGAGTGGCTTCTGACTTGATCCTCGTAACCGTATTCCTCTTCAGTGTCGCCATCCACAACTTGATCGCCTTCATCCCACCCACGAGTGTGAAACCCTTTCTTAATTCTTCGAAGTTGTTTCATGTCGAGCCCTGACGACTGAGAACTGTTGCTGTTGTCGGATTCAGCGGACGAACTTGAACCCCTTTGTTTGGTTTTACCAGTGGTTGCGCGCTTTGATTTGCGCGAAGACTTGATTTGGTTAGGCGACGGCTTCTCGTGTGGTCCCTTGATGAACTCCGGTGTTTTGAGCGTACAGGTGAGGCAGTTGACAAAAAGGGATGTTGAGACCGCGCCTTTGAACGAGAGCGAGACCGTCTTTTACTGCGATGCAAGTGTTCAGAGACAGCAGATATTTGTCGTTCATTCCTTTGCCTACTGTTCGAAGCAGCACGCTTTTTCTTCCGCGCCGTTGTCGAAGATGATTCAGACAGGGAAGATTCTTTTGCTTCGTCGTCGGTTTCGGCAGTTGCTTGTTTCGCTCTCGTTTTTCGTACAGTAACCGCGTGTCACCGATTCGTCCCGTTTCCTCTTTGTCGTACCGCGCAAACATCTCGAGGAGCTCTGCGCGCACTCGCTTCTTGTCCTTCCCATGCATCGCGCTATACACTGCTTCGATCGTCGTGATCTCCAGCAAAGGCGTGCGCTTCATCTCACCGGCATTCCACATGCGCTTGAGTTTGTTCTGCAGGTTCTTCGTAAACCGATTTGTATTTTTCGTGGTCCGTGGTGTATCGGTCGATGACGTCGTCCCTCCTGCATCGTTGCGGCGATCACCTCCATTGTTGTCCTCTCCGCTACTGCTGTTCGCACCCTGTCGCTTCTTCTTCTCGGCTGTCGTCTTCTGACGCACATACGCACTACCGTCACTACTCGCATCATCTTCCACGTCACTGTCGTCCTTTCACCGTGCACATCGGTTGTACGTCTCCACCTCGGCGTCGCTGCTCGAGTCCGCTTTCCGCCTACGCGCAGCAGACTCTCGTCTCTTTTGCTTACGACTCGACTCGGTGCCGCTGCTGCTCGCCGCCTTCGTTGCCTCCTTCGCGATGCGCTTCAACATGCTCGCACTCGGCTTGCACTCTGCGACAGCAATGCGCCAAAAGACCGTTAGTTGAACCTCGCATTAGATGACGACCTTTCCA
This sequence comes from Globisporangium splendens, assembly GCA_006386115.1. Classification (NCBI taxonomy): domain Eukaryota; phylum Oomycota; class Peronosporomycetes; order Pythiales; family Pythiaceae; genus Globisporangium; species Globisporangium splendens. Next base: position 520,310 of record VFIW01000020.1, on the reverse strand, counting down.
GCCAGAAACCTCTCAAACAGCATACAGTGAAAGTCTCTCACCCCCTGAAACAGCAACTCCAACTTGGTAAACGAGATCACATTTCACAAGGAAAAAGCGTGACGCGCATCGGAGAGCGTGGCTGTGAGTGGCTGGATGCTTGTCACATGCAAAGAGAAAGTTGCTCAATGGGAGGGGTAAGGGACCTTCTATTCAACTGCAACTTGCATGCACTCATCATATCATTCGGAATGATGGAATGAATGTGCGGGAGGGATTTGTCCATATTCCGCCATTCGTTCGCTCCGTGACGACGCCTTCGTGGAGGGTGCTGCTCATCCAAGGATCTATTCGTGGGTCCCGCTTGTCATTTCCAGATTTGCGCTCTCCCCTCAAGATGCTGACGAAACGCGCGCTGCTCACCAGCACCTTCCTGCGCCGCCAGTCGGCGATCCGACATGCAGCGCGCACGATGTCCACGACGACGACTCCACCCGCTGCGACCCTTGATGGTGCGTGTGTGTGTGTGTGTTGAACACATCCGATTGATGCAAATGTTTGATGCTGTGATATGGTGCTAATGTGCGGAAATGGATTGTGATGGCGAACTGTAGATCCTGTATCGTTTGAAGATGTGAGCACGGCGAGTTTCCGCATCCGCGATGGTACGTGTTTTGTATGGATACGATGGAGTTTGGAGGACAAGATGCTGAGTTTGCTATGTGACGTGTTCGAATAGGAATTGAGCAGACGTCGTGCAAGTACTCGCCAATGCTGTCGAAACGAATGGGGTACGAGATCTTTTTGAAGAAGGATTACCGTCAAATGACCGGCAGGTACGTGAAAATTGGTAATACGTATGGCGTAGTGATTGCAAGAAAAAACTCACACCCGGTCTATAATTACAGCTTTAAGGAACGTGGCGCGCGCAATGCGTTGCTGCAGTTAACGGACGAGCAAAAGCGAATTGGCGTTGTCGCTGCTTCGGCGGGAAACCACGCACTTGCACTCGCATACCATGGCAAGTTGTTGGGAATCCCTGTCACCTGCGTCATGCCCAACATTGCGCCATTGACGAAGATCACGAGCTGCCAAGAGCTTGGTGCACGCGTGATCCTGCATGGCTCGCACATCCTCGAAGCTCGCGAAAAAGCCGACGAATATGCTCGCGATGAGGTACGTGCTTGTCATATCCTAGGTCTGGTGTGTGGACCTTATGCTTATGTTTATCGCTATGCTGCGTTGTTTGACTTGCAGGGTCTTGCCTACATTAATGGCTTTGACCACCCAGATATCATCGCTGGCGCTGGTACGATGGGCATTGAGATCCTTAACCAGGTACCAAACGTGGACGCTATCGTGGTACCAGTTGGTGGCGGTGGTTTGATCGCCGGCATCGCTCTTGCTGTGAAAACACTCGCGCCAAAAGTCAAAGTGATCGTAAGTTTTCTCGTCTTACTCGCGTGCATGGCTGTTACTGCATGCATACCAGCGTACTCACGTTTTGGCAACGCTTCTTTTGATGCTGCCATTCTTGTGTGGTGCAGGGTGTGGAACCTGAGCTGTGCGCCAGTTTCACGGGAGCATTGGAAGCTGGTCACCCCATCAATGTCCCAACGTCGCCGACGCTTGCAGACGGTCTCGCTGTGCCTTGCGTTGGCGCGAATGCGTTTGAGATCGCAAGACACCGTGTGGATCAGATCGTGACGGTCAGCGAGCGAGCGATTGCGCTGAGTGTGTTGCGCTTGGTCGAGAAGGAGAAAGTGGTCGTCGAAGGTGGCGGTGCGTGCTCTCTGGCTGCGTTGATCGACAACAAGCTCCCAGAACTCAAGGGCAAGCGCGTGGTGCTGCCGTTGTGTGGTGGTAATATCGATGTTCCTGTTCTGGGTCGTGTGATTGAGCGAGGACTTGCCGCTGACGGCCGTCTTGTTCGCTTTGTTGCAACGGTGAGTGATCGCCCCGGTGGCATCGCGCAGCTGGCGAATTTGCTCTGGGAATGCGGTGTAAGCGTGAAGGATATCTACCACGAGCGCGCGTGGGTGCACGCGAGTGTCTCGAACGTCGCCGTCAAGTGTGTGGTCGAGACGCAGTCCTACGACCACGGGCTTGAGCTCAAGAAGCGACTTGAAGACGCAGGATACCCGCTCATGTGGGGGAGCTCGACGAACTCGAGCTTTGTGGACTTCTAGAGAGACCGAGTAAAATGTCTCCGTGTCAAAAGTGTGATATGAATTATATGCTTATTATTCTCACGCGAGTTGATGCTTACTGTTGCCTCTTACAGGTGTTGCAGACCCGAAGGCACTCATTATTCTGAAATTTCTTTGTCTTCGAACGGATTGCATGCCTCATCCTCGGTTTTCGCAGGACACGACTCGCCGCCGTATGCAGCGTAGCGCGTGATCTCGCGGTAATGATCTCGCTTGCTCGTCTTCTGGGAACATCCCGACCACGCGCTCCACTCGGCCACGGTGCAGTCCTCTTTGTCACAGGCTTTGCTTTGCATGAGGGCACCACACGTCGTGCCATTGAACTCGGGGAACACGGTCACTTGCCTCGCTCGCGTCTTCAAGCCTGTTTGGTAATTGCACCCAGACCAGTCGCCCCATTCGGCGAGTACGCAATCCACCTTGCAACTCTCCTCCTCAAGCTGCGGGCCACAAGCTGCCCCGCCGTACATTGGGTACGTAACCACATGCTTGATGCGGCTTCGCTTGTACCCAGACGGGTTGCATCCAGACCAGCCACTCCAGTCGCTGAACTCACAGTCAACTGCGCCACAACCAGTGTGTTCCGTCAACGCAGGACATGCACTCCCGCCAAACGCAGTGTGGACCTTGGTCGTGCAGCCGCGGGTCTTGTTCCCAGTCGAGTGGTCGCACGTAGACCACTCGCCCCAGCCGTCCACTTCGCAGTTCTGCTTCGTACAATAGTTAACCTCTTCCAAGGTCGGACACTCGGGCGCTCCGTACATCGGCTGCACAACGATCTCGCGACTGCGGCGCGTTGAGCCATCGTCAATGTCACATTCTGACCAGTCGGTCCAATTGCTCACGACGCACGGGATCGGATCGCGCATGGGCGTCTCAACGAGCGCGCCGCAGGCTTCACCACCGTATTTACTTGGGACGTTGATCGTTCGCGTGCGCGTCTTGTTACCCATGGCGTGGTTGCATGTCGACCACTCGCTCATCTCGCAGTCAATCTTGCTGCAGTAACCGACTTCTCCCAGCTCATCACACTCCTTCCCACCGTACCTGGGCTGCGTTGTAACCGTGCGCTTTCGCGTCTTGGCACCAGTGTTCACGTCGCATTCCGTCCACGCATCCCACGCGCTGAGCTTGCAGTCCACTTTGGCGCAGTAATCGACTTGCTCGAGCGCTGGACACTCGGTGCCGCCGTCGAAGGGCTGGACTAGGATCGTTCGTGTCGACGTCTTCTTGCCGTCCTTCAATGCACACTCGCTCCATGCGCTCCACTTCGAGACCACACAGTTCACGGGCTTGCACTTGACGGATTCAGAGAGCACGGGGCACTTGGCGCCGCCGTACATTGGCTCGGTGGTCACCGTCCGCGTGCGGGTCTTGTAACCAGCTGCGTCACAGTTTCCGTACGCACCCCATGCACTGACGACACAACTGATCAGTTTACACTTGATCGGCTCGACGAACACACCACACGCACGTCCTTTGCCCTTCTGCGCGACAACGATCGTTCGAGTACGCGTTTGCTTCATGGTCGACTCATCACAGGCAGAGTAGGGTCCCCACGCACTGAGGACACAGTCGACATTCACTGCCACGGCAGCGGCTGCACCGGGCACGCTGGATGGCCGCAGCATCGCAGTCGCGGCGAGCACTGGCAGCACCACATAACGTGTTCCATTCATTTTTTCTCTTGGTTTCACGGCGATGGGGGTCAACACCCTTACGCTTCCACGCAAACGCGTTGCACTTGTCTCGAAAACTTTCTCTTCTCCGTCGTTTGGCGATAATTCTGTAGCGATCCAGACAATTGGGGTGGCTCGAGGTTTTCACCAGTGGCGACACACAACAGAGCATGCCTCAACAACATCAGATAGGACGGATAAGAACGCGAGGATCCTGCTCAGCATGCGAGGCAGTCAACTCGGTCTTATAACTGCTAAAGACTCATCCATAGAGCTCATGTGCAGTGCTTACGGGAGAGCATGTCAGCCATTTGTTCTTTCTTGCACTGACGTCCTGGCAGCAGGTGCATGCATGCACGTCCTCATGAACTGATGATATGCTCGCTCGTTCAGCGAAATGGCTACATCAACATTCCCTAATTTAGAGGACTTCAACTCGGAACATACGGGATTATTCTTTGCTTGTTTTATTTTAGGGACTGTCTAACTGACTGTTGATGGTTGGCGCCAAAAAAATACGCGGGAAAAGCTACGAATCCTCAGGAGCTCTCGCCATCCAAAGCCACCAAAGCGTCCGCGCGTGTGTGACTGTGTGTGTGCGCGCCTCGTATTTAATTAAATTGACCCTCACCATGGCACCGCCGTCGATCTTGACGCACTTTGGAAGGAATGCAGCGACCCCCACCCACAACCGCAACGAAGTGGTGATCGATGGCGAGTCATCGTCCGAGTCCGACGAAGAGGAGGTGATGGTCATCACCCCTCAGTCGCGGAAGCGCAACCGCACGTCGGCGATCATGGACGAAGACGACGACGACGAAGAGCAACAGCGTGCTCCTGCAGGTATGACGAATGTGACGCCACCGCCGGCGAAACAGCGAAGGGTGTTCTCGCCTCGACGTGACGACGATGACGACGATGATGCCCGTGCACGTGATGCGCGTCGCGCAGATTCAGAGGAAGAAGACGATGATGACGAAGTGGAGATTATTCAGATGGGTGCCAACGCCACGCCTATGGATGGCAGTGCGAGCAAGAAGAACCGCCGATTGACTATCAACGACACCGACGACGATGACGACGATGAGCATGAGCAAGAAGAAGCGAAGGAGGATAGAAGGAGAAGCTTTGGAGCGACCGCGACGCCTGCGCTCGATCGTCGTACATCTGTCGATGTGACGCCTGGGAGCAGCGCATCGCGACGGAGCTCGCGCATTGAACGGAGACGTCAGGAAAAGGAAGTCGAACAGTCGAGTGCGCGAAAGCTCGAGTATTTGTCACTGGACAACTGTTTGGACAATATCACCAACGGCAGTAGCGGAAAGCGAAAAGCGAATGCTCGAGACACAGACGATGACGACTTTGAAGAAGAAGATGATGATGAGATCGACGACCGCGAAGATGGCTTCTTTGCGAGCAAATCTAGACGGCGCCAGAAGCGCCAAAGCTTGACGCGGAAGGAAGTGGAACGCGAAGGACGTCACGCCGATGGCGACGACGATCTGGACGAGTTCATCGTCGGTGACAACGAAGTCGAGTACATGGACGACGACGAGAATGGCGTCATCAGCGTCGAATCCGGCAGTGACGATGACGCGGAGGACGACGAGCAGGATTTTGCCGCCATGCGAGCCGCGCAGCAGACCCGTGAACCGAGCGAATGGTTCGCCATCTACCTGGAGTACATCGAAGAATGCATCATCGACGCCGACTTGGACAACAAGATGCGCAGACGGCAGTCGAACATCCAGTATCAATTGTACAAGGAAGCCATCCATCACGTACGTGAATGTTGTTGCAAAAAGCCACTCTCGCGTGTTGTATACTAAATGGCTGATGGAATTGTTTATCTGCTACAGATTGAGCGTGCGATCTGTTCGAGACGCGACACGTTGCGCGGAAGCGTGGCGTGGCCCGATGATATGGTGGCGTGCTTGAAAACGGCCTCGTCCTTTCGCACATCGCGATGTGACGCCCAGCAGGAATGCGATGCTTGTAATCGTCAAAACCACATGGCCACGTTCAGTGCGCACCTCGGCGGCGTCGCCTGCGATGCGACGGAATTGTATCGAGAAAACTGGATGCAACGGTGCGTAGTTCGATTGATGATGAGCTCTGTAATAGTGTAGCTGATGTCGTATTTGTCTGGTTGTTAGGCTTCGGAAAAGTATGTTTGTGGCGATGCCAGTGTACGGAGCGTTCGAGATGGGCAGTGTTTGTCATGCAGTACGTTTATACTGGTTACTGGGTCTTATTCTCTCTGTGCTTCTTCTTCTAGTGCTACGTACTCATGATGTTGTATGGGTGCTTGATGTTCTCTAGCGAACGTTGGCGTACTGGCAATTGCTGCATGCGAAGCGCTTTTGGTGCATCCTTGTCGACGCCAAGCGGAAAGAATTTAGCGATGCTACGGGCCGCATTGCAAAGGAATTACGCAAACCGTTCCACAAACAGGAGTTTGGTCGCTACAAGCGATTGTTGAATGCCGTCGACACGTTTGAAATGGAATCGCGGCGCTCGAGTGTGTACATGGCGAATGTGTGGAAACGAGTGACGCCGCAGCATGTCCAAAGCACGTTTCTCCCAGCAGTGAAGCGCAAACGAAACTCGACCAACTCGCGTCGAGGCACGATAGACTCGTTCGTGGGCGAGAGTGACGAAGAAGACGAAGATGAGGAGGATGAAGAGGACAAAGAGGAAAAGGAGGAGGAAGAAGCGGCTCGGATATTGAACGAAAGGGATCAAGACGATGGAGACGACGACGAAGAAGAGAAAGAGGAGCCAGACACTGATCAGCGTAGCAGCAGAACAGGTTCTCGCGCCTCGCAGGAGAATCAAGCTGCAGTCAAGCCTTCCAGCAAGGCAGAGGACGTGAAACCATTGATTGATGACTCTAAAGATGCCAAACTTGGCGCCAACGCTACGGAAGCGGAAGATCTGTTATGTCTTGTCTGTGGCGAGAACCCTCGCAATGGCGGCATCGTGCATGGTCAATACCTGCATTTCTACTGCTGCTTCCGATGCGGCAAGCGGCAATTCCGATCCAAGATGGGTTGTTTGGTGTGCGACCGTCCGATTGACCGCGTGCTTCGGTTGCTGCCGCTCACGCAAGAAGTGCGAGATTCGATTAAGAAAAACCAACAATCGTGAAGATTTGGGGAGAGAAAGAACACGGCATAATGGCGCTTGACGCAAGAAGAGAAAACAAACTCCATGGTCGTATTTATTACAGAGAAAGCAGGTAAGATGGCCACAGTTTTGTTCTAGTAGTCGAAGAGGTAGAGCACTTGGTTGCGTCCGGAAAATGGTAAGAACGCGGTTTGAATGCGCGAGTCTTTCTCCTTCAAGTACGTCACGAACGCTTCGTAGGTTGCAACTGGCGTGCCGTCAGCGCATTTGCGGTCCGGGAACTGACGGCTCATGACGCAGCACGGGACGATCGCAAATGGTTTCCGCCGCGCGAGCGCCGTGTCCACGATCACTTCGGTGGCTTCGTCCGGGTGCATCCCAAGCAGCATCGAACAGTTGGCAAACAGCTCGGGGTGCGCAGCGATGGTGGCATCGTCCAGGTAGCTCAGCAGCTGTGGACACATGCCGTGGCCCTGGCCATGCTCAGACTTCGCTTTGGCAACAACAATCTTGCGGTTTGCTTTGCTCAATTTCATGGGCCGCTACAAGCCAAGAGAGGATACAAGAATGCAATCAGTAAATGCCATCGTGGTGCGCTGCTGGCAACGATGGAAAAGTAAACTCACCGGATCAATCAGGGTCGTCGGGATCCCGCGGCGGTTCCAGAGCTGAATGGGGATGTCACCCTTCCCGCCAGCGACGTCGATGACGCCTGTTCCTTGCGCCAACCGCGCTTCGCCGACCATTTCGACGAGCCAGTCGCAAAGCATGCGGCCACGCTGCGCCTTGAGCAGTTTCGAGTGCGGATCAGCGTCGTCGCCGTCAATGTGACTCGCGGCGCGCCGTTGCGCGAGTCGTTTCTCGAGCCACAGGCGCTTGTTTTTCTCGAAATCCTCGGGTTCACCGTGCCAGAAATGGCATTGCGCGCCTCGCAGACAGTTGATCCCACCGGCGCCGGAGAAATAGTACTTGCACGCGTTAAAGCCGTTGATCGCGACGATGTTCGTGTACTTCTGCGTCGCCTTGGCTTGAGACGACGGCGCGAGCGCCAGCGAACCTTTGACGGCGGTAGCAGGCTCCACGTGACTGCTGGCACCGCCATTGCGCTCCGGATCCAGTTTGTGGTCAAAGTTGACACCCGGGTGAGCCTCGCTCCATGACTCGGTGACTGTGATCGATCGCAACCCGAAAAGGAATCCATGCGGCTCCTTCTTGCTGACGAAGCCCTCGCTCGTGACCTTGTCGCCCAGATGGACTTCCCAGTTGATGTGCTTGATCTCGTCGATCGTCAGCCCTCCGTCGTGCGCGCGGATCATCACTTCCAGCAGCTCTATACATGCAATTGGCAAACTTTGGTGGTCAAGTGCAACCTCACGATGTCCCAACATGCATGCGAGAATGAGCGTCGTTACCTCCATCGTCGAGCTTAATGTCCCCAAAGATCAGTCCCTTGCTAGGATACAAAGCCATTCATATAGATACAACCATCCACACATGATACAGGAAAAACGCAACCTCTACCCAAGTTGCTGCTCGGTGCACTTACGAGAGCTTGCGCTTGCGCACGAACTGACCGCGCACAGCGACGCGCACTGCGTTCATGGCACTGGAGCCGCCGGCTTCAGCACAGGAGCGTTCCAAGTCTTCTAGGTCCTGCATCGTGCGCAGCAGCCGCGTGCTGTCGTCTGGATGTGCCATTTGCCGAGCAGCTTGCTGCTGGAGCGTGTGTCTCCTGATGCACTATGCCAATCAAAATCTCAATATCTCGATAATAACGTGGGCCACCTCAATCTAATGCCATATCCCCAACATACTGGGGTCCACCTTAATCTGGAATGAATGATGTGGGCCACACCACAGACTTCTAATTTACGGGTTTTCTCATTTTGTTATGCCCGCAAATGGAGGGCAATCGGGTCGGTGAGCAGCATGCATGCATTCATTCGTCTGGCTTTCCGTGTCCAGTCATGTCCATTCCAGGGTGCCACGCGTTGCACCTTGAGTGAGGCGCACGGAGGGAGACCTACGCTTCCATGGACACACAACCAATCGCCTTCCTTCATTCTACAATCTTACTTGACATAGACATTCAGACATGTTCAACGTGCGTCGCCACTTCACTTCAATGCACTCAGAAAACCTACCGCCTCCAAGCAAAAGCTTCAAAATATCCAACAGATTGTTCTTGTGTGTGTAAACAAACAAATATTCAACGTTCGTGCCAAAATGAAATGCCGTGCCGTTCTGAGAAACTGCAAACGTAAAACCGCTGCGGCCAACAACGATTTTTTTGTTTTTTTGTTCTCTCGGAAAAAAAACAAAAAGCGATGGGCATAAGCATTGATTGCTTCAGACGCACGCAATACAATAGACCTCCCACCCAAAACTTAAAACTCATGAGCAACGTACTAAATTGCAAAATGTCAGCAAGATGCAGGGAATAAAGGGGTCTTACCGCCACGCTCAGGATTTTTTGTTCTCTCTCTCTCTCTATCAACCTGTATGTGCGGTGTCTGGCGCTTTCCCTGCTGCCGCATACTGGACTCGGATGGCGTCGGAAGATAGCGAGCGCACGCGCTCGTCAGCTTTTCGTTTTTTCAGTCGCTGCCTCTACGCTTCAGGCAGTGGGCAGCGCAGCTTGTGTATCTATGTTGAGATCCGAGAAATCTCTAGTTTCAGTATTGCAAACAGTTTGTCTAACTTGTATCAGTGTTTGATGTTTTGTCGCTGGTCTCAGTACTTGGTAACATTTTTTGGGAACCTCAACCCTTTACCGCGTTGCATCCCTCTATGAATTTATTTGCGGATGCTTCCAAGTGTTTCTGCCGCCACCTCTCCGACTTAAATGAGGCTTGTCCTTTGCCTGCAGCACATAGTATTCTCCTCTGATGACCCTACCCCTTCACTTCCCACCTCACCTCACAACCCCACAACCGGCCATGTCGCAATCTACTGATACAAGTGAAGTCGTTGTTTCCCGAACTTATCCCATGGTGTCCAACGCCCTCCTATGTGTATGCTCGGAGAAAAAGATTCGGTGCCTCACCAAATTGACCCAACCATATCGCGCCTGTTCTTTCCCCCTCCCCTCTTATCCTATCTCAGTACGCTTGTCCTCTTGCACACACGTGCGCGCGCCAGCAAGGGAAAGAAAACAAACAACAACAAAAAACAGAACGCCGCCGCGCTCATTACCAGGAAGGAACGCCGCGCCAAGCAAGAAGCGAGCGCGACGCAGGCGACCGAACGTCTCTTTTCCCATTAGTCAGCAGTCTCCCCCTGTCCCCTGTTCACGCATTCACGCATTCACGCATTCACGCTTTTGGTGGCTACACACACACACACACACGTGGTGAAGTATGCTGCAGCAGCCGCTCCCGCCGTGCGACGAGCTCGATCCACTCGACGCGCACCTGGACGACCTCGAAGAGCCCGGCACCAACTTCCTCCAAGGTAACGAACGGCAGGAAGCTAGTGATGTGTGATGGAGTTGCTAATGCTTGTGTATGTGTGTGTAGACTTTTTGGTGCGACCGATCGATGTGCCGATGACGGCGACGCCGATGTCGAATGTGACCGACACGCCGCAGAGTATGATGAACGGGTACACGTCGGAAGACACGGACTACTCGGTCTCGACGCCCTCGGACGAGCAGATGTACCAGGATATGTCGTTCCTGCAGTCGGCCGATACCGACGAACTCGTCCAAGTGGTCGCAGATTTTGAGGACCTGACGGCGCTCACGCCGCAGCAACAGCAGAAATTCGCCGGCAAAGTGATCAAGGGAAAAGTGAGTGAAGTGTGCCGTAATAGGCGCGATGAATACCCCTACGTACTAATGTTGTAACTACTTGTTTTCTGTACAACTAGACGTCCAAGTATCGCGGTGTCACGCAGACGAGTAAAACGTCGTGGGGAGCGAAATACAGTGCCAAGCGCATCACCAACACGTGCAAGACCCCCGATGAGGCTGCCCATGCGTACGACCAATACCTGAAGCAGCACTATCCGCAGAAATACTCGAAATTTGCGAACTTTTGCGAGAGATGCGGCCGCTTTGTGAACCCCTTGGGGCTCCCAGAATACAAGAACGAGTGCGGTTGCTCGGATAAAAGCAACAAGGGAGGGTCGCCAAGTTCCGAGCACTATCCAGGCGATGTCACGTCGCCCGAATCCAGCGCAGCGGGCTCGCCACCGAACCCAGCCGAAGGAGAAGGCATCGGGTATCGTGCGAGCAATTTGTCGGTCGGGTCGATGAAGTTCAGCTTTTCCGACGACAATGAAAAGTTCTTTGACGAGTCGTTCGACATGGTCGCCGGTATGTCAGCTGACTTGGACGCCGGCATGCAACCCGCGGAACCGACGTATCCAGGCTATGAACCGCCTCCGCTCCAGAAGCGCGACAGTATTCCATTAGCAGTGATCAGCTCGGCGGTGGAATCATTCACGAAGGAGGACAACCTGGACCAGATCATCGAAGACATCAACCGTCCTTCTGCGTCATCTTCCTTTATGAAACCGCAGCCAGTCCAGAATGGTGAGCAAGGCATGAAACCAGACCTTCAGCACTCCATTGAGCCAACGTCAACGAGCTCCACTTATGCGGATTTCAGTATGGATGAATTGCAGGATCTATCGGAATACTTTCTCACGGATCAGTTTGTGCCAGGTGAAAGCGTGAACTCCGCCGGCTCGGTCAAGAGCACGGTGAGCCAGCATCCACCTCGTTCGGAGAAGCAAAGCAACTACAAGAAGATTCACAGTCTGGATTTCGACACAGGTGATTTTACCGAGGATGGTATTATCAAGCAAGAGTCGGTTGCCGATATCGATGCGATGGCAGCATTGATGCATCCGTCCCGACCTCATGCCATGGCGCCGTCGGCATTAAGCCCCTTTCCTGCGATCATTGATATCCAGACGCCTTTCTTGGAGAAATATTGGCGCAACGACCGAAAGAATATCCAGTGCTTCCCTTACTGCCCAGAGCATGGAGATTACTACCGTGTGCGGATTGAAGACCTGCAGCACAGGTGCAAGGGTGTGTGTCGTGCTGCCGTGAAAGTCCGCATCACGATTCCAACGTCTCAGCCACTCAATCAGCAGGGGCTTCTCGTGCTGGCTCGATGCAACAGCACCTTTTCGAGAAACGAAGTCCTGACTTCGCAGTCGTATCTCAATGCGACGGAAATGAAGACCCTTCAGTCTTTGAGCGCAGTGGGTGTGGTTGACTTGTTCACGCCAACTGCCGATGGCGTTCAGTTCGAAGTGACCTTTTATCCTGATGTGTGGAAATTCGAATTCGATTTGCCGAAGAAGCGTCGCAATATTTCCGCCAACAGCCCGATGGAGACGGAGCAGGATCACCTTGGATCTGAATTCCTCTACTTCTTTGAGATTGACGTGTTTTACTCGCCAGAGAAAATGAGTTTCCAACGCCTTGGTCACTCGGAGTCGATTAATTTCCAAATCGGCAACACACGAACGTTGCTTCGACAGCGCAACAAGATGGCTGAAGACTCGACTCCGACTGCTGACAGCGACCGAGTGCTCGATGCCGACACATTGCCTGAGAAGAAGAAGGTGAAGATGTACCGTGGTCAAAAGGAGGTGACGTCCAGTGCAAGTATCAGCGAAGAGTTTGATCCAAGTATGATTGCGAAAGACAAACCTACGCAGAGCTATATTACTGGTGAAGGCATCTCGTCGTCATCGAAGCGTGGGGAACGGATTGACCCGAAGAAGCCGATGGACGTGGACAACTACTTCCGAATGGATTCCAAGGACTCGATGTTCGACATGGAAGTTGGTGACGGACCACCAGTGCTTTCTCCTGAAGCGTGGAAAAGCCAACACGATCACGAAACGCAGTCGTCCAACTACAATCCATACTTGTCGCCAAAACCAAAAGAGGTTGGAGTCGATACGCGGACGCAAGCAGCGGCAGGAATGGCGCATGGCGGCGTTGCTCACCGCCCGCAAAAAGATCTCCAGGCTCCGGAATCGTACAGCTTGTCCAAGTTGTTCACGTACTCTTTGCTGTGCATCCCGCTCAGCATCGTCTACGTGCCTATTGGATTTTTGCTTTTCGTGGCCTTTTTGGTTCTTCCACCGTTAGCTCCTTCTGTGGTTCGCACTTTGGATGCTCTTTCCGATTCGGATTTACGAAATGCAAACAGCAGTCTGATCTCGACTGATTCACGGCGCGAGTTAAATCGACTTCAGCTGGATTCCGAAGCTGGCCGCGGCAAGATGTTCCGATACCACTCGAATGGTGCTGTGTGGTCGCGTTTTGTATACTTTATGGGCGTGAAATTGATCGTGTCGGTCGTTGCATTCGTGCCAACGCTGCTGCTGAGTTTGGTGTCGCTGCTGCTGTTCCCGATCCGACCGGTGTCGAGGGGATTGATGAGCGCGGCGTGCAGCTGCGCGTTGTGGACGAGGGAATACACGCGATCCAGTGTCGGGAAACCGTTGACGAGCGCCGCCGTGGCAGCGCAGCGCGAGCCGAAAGACCCCATCGAGGATCTTGTATAAGACGAGAAACGAAGCAAGCAGAAACAAGATAAAAGCGAAGAAAAAGAAAAACGACAAGAGCAACAAAGTATCGGTAGGAGATTTCTCGTGTGTAATTTATAATTTTCGCGTACGGTGCTCTCTTTGAAGGCGCCTTTATGCTTTTTTTTGAGGAGATTTTCATATTGTGAATAGCAAAACAAACATGACGCATTTCGCATTGACTTTTTTTTTATGGGAATCCAATGCAAATGAAAAAATGGGGATGAACTAACAAAAGCGAAAGGAAAACAAATGTCTTATATGTCAAATTTGCTATTTTCTGTGTGTGTGGAGCAAGCGAGAGAAAAGAAGAAAAATTGGGGCTTTCGAGACTGGGGACAACGAGCTTTTTCACACTAATACTTTGGGCTCCCGCCATGCTTGTTCGTCGTTCATGGTTCCGTTCCATTTTCGCACAGCTGTATGTTTACTCGGAGCGGAACTCCTCGCCACCAGTGACCATGTTGAACTGGTTAGCGAAGTCGTCCATGGACATCGTGTCCTTCTTCTTGCTCGCGTCGTCGTCCTCGTCGTCAAAGACCCACGTCGTGCCCGGCACGTACTTGGAGCCTTCGGTCTCGGCCACGCCAGGCGGCAACTTCATGCCCTTGGCGTACAATGGACCCGCGCTGGAGTATAAATCAAAAGACGCACAAAAATGAGTACCCGAATCTCAAGGGATCTTCCAAGGAACAGCACAGCAGCAATAATGACAAACATACCCTGGCAAGGCGTCGGCGATGCCGGCCGTCATGGAGCTCTCGCCAATGTCTTCTAACTTGCTCAAAAGCGTCTGCGCGAGGAACCCCGTGTCGCCTGCTTTCTTGAAGAAGCTGTGCTTGAGCAAAGCGGACGTACCAGGTCTACAAAAATGCAAGCAATATGCACGAAGGGAAGGGATATGTCAAACCATTCCAGATCCCTATCGACGGAACGCCAGCGATGTGTGTCGTGTGTCGTACCTCTTTGTTGGATCCTTTTGCAAGCAGAGCTTGACGACATCCTTGAAATGACGACCAAATTGGTTGCCGCTTCCATCGTCCTGTGGTATAGTAAACAGCAACAACTTGAGAATCCTTTTTTCCCGAATTGGCAAACTAACACACACTTACGTCGTATGTACGCAGCGATGGCGGATCCTCCTGCAGCGTCAGGAGCAACACCTTCATGGGCTGGAACCGCGCGTACGGCGCGTACCCCTTGGCGAGCTCCAGCGCAGTGATCCCGAGCGACCAGATATCGGCCTTGTAGTCGTACCCGCGCGCCTGCTCCATGACCTCGGGCGCCATCCAGCACGGCGTGCCGACAAACGTCTGGCGGTTCTTTCTCCGGTCGCCGCCCTCCATCATCCAGCCCGAGACGCCGAAATCCGCGATCACGACGTGGCCCTCGCTGTCGAGCAGGATGTTACCCGCCTTGATATCGCGATGGATCTGCCCATTCTCGTGGAAGTACTGGAGTCCCTTGAGCGCCTCGTGCAGGATCACGGCCACGAATTCCTCCTAACAAATGAGACAAAGCACAACCAAAGGGTAAGAAAGGACACGCACACACACGTTTGACAAGGCGCTTTGTGGCGTTGTCGTGCGGCGAACACGTACTTTGAGGCCTTCACCCAGGCTCTTCTTCTTGAGCAGGTTCATCACGTGGAGGCACGAGCCTAGATACACACTCAAGGGGTTAGCTCTGATCCTATTCGCATAGCAAACCATCTCAGTTGTCAACTGCGTACCTTTGTTCATGAGCTGCGTGACCAACCAGAGCTGATCTTTGTGCACAAAGCTAGATATGACATTCGTAGCCATTCGATCAGCACGACCTGATATATATATATATATATATACTAACTATAGGATACATTATGAGAGAATGAAGCCAAACCTGCAGTAGCACTTGAGCACGTTCGGGTGGTTCGTCATCTTCATCGTCTGCACCTCCGCCTGCAAACACGTCGATTTTGTTTACAAGCCACAGCCCAAATACAACCTCAGTCTCCTTGCACCACATACATACACATTATGGATACGCACATGCGTGTCTTAAACGCACCCGAATGTCTTCAAAGCTCGTGGTGATCTTCTCGAGATCCATGATCTTGATGGCCACATACGTCTTCTTGGGCGCGCAGTACGCCTTCCACACTTTCGCAAACGCACCCTACCACAACAAATCCACAAATCATATCCACACACAAGCAAACCAAGACGGAAAAACGCAGCCATAAGCCACCCGAACCAAGCCATTCAAGCCAAGATAAACTAAGTCAAGGGCACCTGTCCGATCTGCTCAATGATCTGGTACTCGGCCGCGACGGTCGGCCACTCGTCCCCCATGCTTGCTTTCCTACCGATTTGCTACTGCGTGGGCTGCTGTCGTGACGCCAGTGATCGAGTGAGTGTCCGCGGTCGCCTTCCTTGTGTATGGGAGCAACAGCCAACTTCAGCTCCTCCTCCTTCCTCAGGCACAGCACAGACGCGGGCTCAGATCAAAAAAGACCCAAACCAACTCATCTCTTGTTGCTTTTTTGGCGGCTTGCGTTGCAGCAAGCGACTATGTTGCGCGACGCTCGCTTACGGCGCACGAAGCACCGTAAGCGTTTGAGTGGAGATCGCCGACGGGACTTAACGCGATGGCAGAAACCGCACTTAACGGTCTTGAGAGAGTGCCACGGCACTCTTTTAAGAACATAGTGCCATCAACAAAAAACATGTGGTCATTTGGAACAGCAAGCAACTTGTGCACCAACAACAACGACAACAACACCAAGCAAGCGTCTGGTTGTGCTCGTTGTTGGTGGTAGTGGCGGACGCAGGTCACAGTAATTCTATCACACCAAGCATTCCCAAACAGAAGCAGGGGGAGAAATGCTGAGGCGGCTGTCGTTGCTGTGCTGGACAGCGTCGGGAAGCTGTCTATAATTAAGATTAATCCTGCGCAAGAGCGGCGAATATAACACGCGCATCGCATGCGAGTGCTTTAGTTTTAATTTGCTCACACTTCCTGCAATCCTCGGCCGACATGCCTGTCTGCAATTCTTGCTTGCATTTTTTGTGTGTCCTGCAACAACGGATGGATGGCTTCACTATTCTGTAGCAATGCAATGGTGGACTCGGCTCATCATCGTCGTTTGTGGCAAAAGAGAGAGGGATGGAGAAATCCCATTTTCGCGTTCGACAGCCAAGTTGCATGCTGTGCCCGCGTTTTTCCGCAATGATGCATCGGGATAACTCGTTCTGCTCTCCTGACTGCAGATGGCCATACAAAGAGAACCAGTTGGCGTGCGTATGACAGCATCGCGCGCAGTGTCCATCATAGATCCTTTCAGCACCAGCCCACGAAAGACAACAACACAATAATCTCCAACGGTTCTTTTTCCAGCAAAGCGTTGACTATTCAAAAACCACTCTTTCACAAAAATCTCCTTCCAACCCTTCCACACAAAAATAGGTTTCTTCTTTCCAAAAACCATCAAGGATGCTGCCGGAAAGCCCTATCCCCTTGTGTGGGGTTACGTGAGCTATATTGGGAGGGGGGGTACACTCTCCCAACAAAGCAAAGTGAAGTGGCAGCGTTTGCGCGGCAGCGGCCATTCCGCATTCTGCGCCTTCGCCCATATCCGCCAACTCCCTTGTCTCTCTCTCTCTCTCTCTTCTCGCTATCTCACCACAAAGCAAGATGCAGTCGTCCACGGGCGTGCGCATGCGCGTGGCGCTCAACCAGAAGAAGAACCTGCCGATGGTGCTGCTCGGCGCGACGCTCGCGTTCGTCACGGTGGTCTACCTGCTGAGCAGCTCACCCGCCGAGCACACGTACGACACGCTGACCAAGGAGGAAGCCACCAAGTACGGCAACGCCGAGCTCGACGCGCTCTACCCGGGCAAGTGCAAGATCAAGAACTTCGAGGAGCTCAAGCGCATGTCCATCGTGTACACGTGGGTGAACGGCAGTCAGCCGTGCTACCGCGATATGCGGCAGGCTGCTGGCGGGAAACACGCGGTCGGTGGCTCGCGCGACCGCGAGATTGGCGAGCTCAAGCACTCGATCCGCTCGTTCAAGAAGTTTGTGCCGTGGCACACGGGCCAGATCTACATCGTGTCGCCGGGCCATATCCCGAACTGGATCGACCTGAACAACCCGCGCATTAAGGTCATCAACCAGGACGATCTCTTCCCCGAATACGCCAGGGGCTTCCTCCCGACGTTCAACACGCACGTGATCGAGCAGTTTTTGTATCTGATCCCCGGCTTGTCCGACATTTACATGCAGATCAACGACGACTACATCTTCACGAAGGAACTCGCGCCCCACGATATCTTTACGTGCGACGGCGGCATCAAGTTGCTCCACGAAGCGGGCTTGATCTCGCACACGCCGCCGACGCCAAAGAAGGGTATTTGGATCTCGTCGGTGCTCAACACGCAGCAGGAAATGGATTTGCGATGGGGCAAGCAAGATCGCTACTTCATCAAGCACGCGCCGTTTGTGTACAGCCGCAAGGCGTTCGAGCGCGTGCACCAGATCTTTGACCGTCCGCTGTACGTGACGCTCAAGTCCAAGTTCCGCGGCAAGCCCGACATGAATATGCCGCTGCTGCACCACTACTACATGGTGAGCCAGGGAAGCCAGGAGCTTGGTATCCCGATTGAGATGCCAGCCGAAGAGGAAATGACCGGGTACAAGCTGATCCTGATGCAGGACGACAACACTGCGCAGCTGAAGACGACATTCAACGCGATTATTGACGGCACGTCGTCGTACAAGATCGTGGCGCTGAACGACGAGTACTCGGACATGAAGGTTGCGGATATTGCGATTGATTTCTTCCAGCGGTTCCTGCCCGAGCCGAGTGAGTATGAGCTCAAGCCAGGTGCCGAGCCGCACCCACTGACGATCCGAAAACCCGACACGTGCGAAGTGGATGACACGATCCTGTCGCCATTCCCACGCCGCATTGAAGAAGCGCAAAAGTACGAGATGATCGCGTACCGGGAGTTGCGTTGGGTGCTGTTTGTGAATGCGCTGCTGCGCGGTCTCGCCATGGGGCTCGGCGGCATGATCGTGTACGTGTTTTACCTGCTCGTGCTGCGAAAAAACAAGGTCCCGATCGGATCGTCCGCCGCCTACGACAAAGTATAGAGACGAGGAGCACTGAGCATTTCGTCTCCACCCGATAGCATTTTTACAGATAGCAACAGCAGCAGGTCCACACCGCACACACACACACACACACACACACACACACGTGCATTGAATGAAGAGCTATGGAAATGGATCCGCGGCTTCTCTTTCTCCATCCATTCATAAGCAAATGCATGCACACTTTCATCCATGGGGAATGCGCATTTTGCCTCCGTAGAGGGGTTAACTTTACTAATATCTAAGCATTCGCAAATGAAAAAAAAGAAAAAACTCACTAGGGCATGCTTATCTGCTCTTTGACGAATGCACGCTGCCACCAAAGAGACCGTCGTTGTTCGCGAGGCGGAAGATGTAGATCGAACACACGACGCCGAAAGCGATACCGAGGAGGAAGCCCAAATTGCCCAGCCCTGTGGAGCTCTTTGACGTGGGCACGTCGGCAAAGAACGATTCGAAGCGCGCGTCTTGAAGCCCCAATGACGGCTTCGCGGTTCCTTCTTGGCGCAAAGAAGACGGCGTGGGAATCGCAGCAGCATCAATTGCTGGAGCTGTTGGGAATGGAATGATCGCACGGTCATACACGCAGTCCTTGCCGTGATAGTTGCTTTGAACTTTCACGAATTGACCCAGTGGCAGCTCGTGGGACGCACGATTCGGCAGCAGTGCGCCGTAGAACTTGCGTACGAGCGCCGCGGTCTCGGGTTTGCTGTACTCGTCGTTGAGCGCGAACAAGATCTCGGGACCTCGTCCCTGCAGTGCACGCGCAAAGTTTTGCTCCAGACCCGCGTGATCCGTGTCCGTGACGCGGATCAGCAGCCAGTCGTCGCACTCGGCGATCGGGTTCCACCGGATCGGGATGTTTAGCAGCCGCGAGCCTTCCTCGTTCATGTAGATGTGGTGCAGCAGAGGCATGTTGAGGTCTTCGAAGTGACGCACCTGGTGTGAGTGGCTCGCATGCAGCTCCTTGCCAAACTTTTCGTGGATCTTCTCAAACGCCTTTCTCGAGTACACGAACGGCGCGTGCTTGAGGAAATTGTACACGTGCTCGCCGCCGTAGGTCTTGTCGGCGAGCTCGACCGTGTTGCGCACACTCGCGAGCCACGCGTTAGACTTTTGGCCCTTGACGTGGCGGATGTGGTTGATCTCGCTCAGAAACTGGAGGCCGCCGTCGCACGTGAAGAACCGCGTGGGCTTGACGGGTTTGATGAACAGGTAGTCGTCGTTCATGTGGATGAACGTGTCTGTGAGACCCGGGATCTTGTGCAGGAACTGCTCAATGACGTTCGTGTCGAAGTTCGGGAGCGTCACGAGGTCCTCCGGCAGCAGGTCGTCCTGGTCCACGACGCGGATGCGCGGGTTCGACGTGTCGAGCCAATCGGGGATCTGACCGGGTGTGACGATGTAGATCGGACCTTCGAGCCACGGCGCGAATTGGAGCAGCGACCGGATCGAGTACTTGAGCTCGCCCATCTCCTTGTCGCGCGACGAGCCGCCTGGGGGAAGTCCCGCCTTGGCGCGCCGCTTGTTGTAGCACGGCTCCGAGCCGTTCACCCACGTGTACACGATGGCGCTCTTCTTGAGCTGCGCGAAGTTGGCGATGTCGCACTCGGACGGCGCGTTGAACCCGCCGCTCGCGAGTTCCAGCACGCCCAGCGGCGGGTCAGGCTCGCTCATGAACAGTAGCAGCGCCAGCGTCGCCGCGAACGCCAGCAGCGCGTAGAAACCCCGCATATTCGTGGTGGTGGTCGTCGCGCAATTGAAGATTGACTTGGTGTGCCTTTATGCTTGCTTGTGTGGCAATGGGGACGGGATGTGCCGGTTACGCACACTCATATGGGCTACAAGACAATTGTACCCCCAGCATCTTTCCCATCCTGTCCAAAAACCACTTCTACCATTTCTTGACGAAACGGATCGCATTCTTTTTAGCCAATGATAGAGAGCCACAAATTAATCGAGCTGGAAGATGAGTCGGCTTGATCAGGCTTGATCGGCTCGATACTACCGGCTCGTGAGTGTGCGATGTGTGTGTGTGTGTGCTGGAAAAAGGTGTCAAGCCCACATTTGCAAGGTATCAGCAGAAACAAGCAAGCTAGCCAAGATGAGCGACAAGCCCCGCATCCTCGTGCTCGGCGGCGCCGGCATGATCGGCCGCAACTTCGTCAAGTTCTGCCTCGACCGGGACCTGGTGTCGCATATCCGCGTCGCGGACAAGACGCGTCCCGAGATCGCGTACTTGAGTGACGAGCACAAGGCCGCGTTCGCCGATCCACGCGTGACGTTTGTGCAGGCCGACTTGACCCGTGACGCGCACGTCGACCGCGCGTTCGACCCGGAGTTCGGACCATACGACTACGCGTATAACCTCGCGGGCGAGACCAAGTGCGGGCTGAACGAGGCCATCTACGCGTCCAAGGTAGGTGGTCGTTAAGGGGAATCCTTGAGAACTGTGGTGGCTGGTTTCTAATTGATTGTCGTCGTTCTCTTCTGTGCGTGTGTCTGTTGTAGTGTCGCGACTTGTCCGTCAAATGCGGTATGTTCGTATGCGAGTCATCGCTTCTGTGATGATGTTGTGCGGGGAAACTGACACCTTCTGCTATTATTTGCTTGTATGTTTGCTGTTTGTGCGTTTTTTTTACCTTCTTTTGATGTCAACAGCGACGAAAGCGCAAGAGTTTGGGCTCAAGAGGTACATTGAGGTCTCGACGGCGTTTGTGTACAAATCGCAGGCGAAATCCCCCGCGCGTGAGAACGCCGAGCTGCAGCCGTGGACGTTGCAGGCCAAGTACAAGCTCGAAGCCGAGGAGGCGATCCGCAAGCTCGTGCCGAACCTGAACGTCGTGTTTGTCCGTCCTGCCACCGTATACGGATCGGCCGACACCATGGGCTTGATGCCTCGCATCGTGTGCGCTGCTTCGTAAGTTTAGCTCTGCAACGTGGTCCTTGCTATTATATCCTGCGCACAAGCTGACCTCATGGTGTGAACTGTTGGCTGCTGCCAGATACGTGAAGCTGCAGGAGAAGATGAAGTTGCTCTGGGACGCGGAAATGCGGGTTAACACGGTGCGAGATGCATTGGTACATGGACTCATGTGAGTTTGTATCTGACGAAATCTTTAATGTAAACGTAGGTCCACGTGTACGATGTCTGCCAAGCGTTGTGGCATCTCTCGTTGACCGGAGAAGTAGGCGAAGTGTACAACTTGGTGGACAAGAATGACACAAGTACGTGCTGTTTATTCAGTTGCGTTTCGTGTAATCTAAAGTGACGTTTTCGGCGTATGTGTGCATTTGACGCCTAGACCAAGAGAAGATCAACGCGATCTTGGAGGAGATCTTCCACATCAAGACTGGGTTCATCGGCAAGCTCGTGTCCAACCTCGCGCGAGTACGGATGTGTGCAAACGGTATTCATATCCTCGTGCGCGCCTGCAACTGACCATTGTCTCTTGTGCTGTAGGTTCGCCTTGCTGACGTTGTGGACGATGCGAATGAAAAGCATATGCAGCCATGGGCGGATCTCTGCACGGTGTGTTGACTACCGCATCTCTCTATTGCAATAAATGATCTCTCCCTAATGGTCAAACGATGTTGTCTTCAACAGCAATACGCGATCCACAACACGCCGCTGACGCCGTACATCGACAAGGAGCTGCTGCAGCACAACCACCTCTTCGCGGACGGCTCCAAGATCGAGGCGACCGGGTTCGCGTATACGTACCCAGCGGTACGTCCACATGCTTACGCGCCATGCATCAATCGCTGTGAGGCGGGGGGTCATCATCATCCTCTCATCTTTTTTGGATCTTTGGCGTCATTGTGTGTGTGCAGCTGGAGACAGCCCAAGTGCGCGCCATGGTCGAGGAAATGATCGCGCAGAAGATGTTCCCACCCATTCTCACATAGGACAACAGGCGCTTCATCCAGCCACGCGCATAAGCGCACCGTCGCAAGAGCGTGCGCAGTCTGCCTGTGGCGTACATCATCCACGTTTTGCGCTATGAAAAATGCTCGCTTTCGCCACCCAAAGTGTCCCATATTCCCCTCGTCCCCTCCTCTCCCCATACATATGGGCAGATGGATGTACGCAAGTCATCGCTTCAACCCAGACCCAATAAGGGACTACCTTCGTACAACATTGGAATACCGGTATGCATACCGGCATCGTCTGTCGTCTGCTCACGCTCACGTACCTGAGTCGTTTCTCCTATTCCCTCTCCCCAGTCAGTGCGCCTTTACGGCCCTGCCCCCAGAAAGCAAATCCTGACTTCCTCCTACCCCGAGACCGATCCCCACGCGACGGCGGCGGCGGACGTGCGCGCATAAGGAGAGAACACGAGGCTTCTGTATACACATACACACTAGCGCCCCCTTTGTCTCTGTATTCTACGCATTCATCCTCTCTCTCCCCCTCGCATTATAAGGAGAAAGCGAGGTGAGGTGATTGATTGATTGATAGATTTACATCCGATTCACTCACTCAACTGGTGCATGGGAAGCAAGAGCGCTTGACGATGCAAAGCGTAACCAGCAGCAGTGAGACGACGTCGACGCATACGACAACAACAGTAGCAGTGACAGCGAGCGAGACACAGCGACAGCAGCACGACGAGTCCGTCATCCCGCCTCCGATTATTACGACGAATACGACGACGCGTGTGACAGTGCTCCCGAAGGTGAAGGCGACAAAGAAGAAGAAGGAGCGGCAGCGCACGCAGTCGGAGAGCGCGGCGTGGACGCGCGCGTCGTTCAAGATGGGCGGCTCGCCGAACAAAGTGGTCATGGCAGGGGGCTTCACGGGCAGCAGCAGTCGAAGCAGCAGCGTCGCGAGCAGCAATGGCGGGGGGCAGATCAAAGACAGCGGCACGGTTGGCGTCGCAGTCAACGGCATCCATCCGCGCGGCCGCAACAGCGAAAGCGCATTGCCGCAATTGACGGAAGAGTTGCTGGAGCTGAACGACCGGCACTCGTCGCCGGGGCTCGGTCTGGATGACGAACCCGCGCATGGCGTTTCGCGGAGCTACCCCGAGAGCCACGACCGAACAGGGATCGTCGCTGGGTTGAGTCGAGAGAAATGCATCAACATGTGGCTGGAGCAGGGCCAAATCTCGGAGCGTGCGTCTGAGATCCTCGAAGATGCCAAACTCTCTCTGCACGGGAAGGAGAAGAATCTGTACCGATCCTCGCTCCGTCGCCTGTCGGAAGCTCAGGACCCGATGCTGAACTCGCTGGGCGAAAAGCTGGCGTCGTCATCGAAGAGCAATGTGTCGCCACTTGCATCGACGAACGAGTTGTTTAGCAGCGAAGAGAGCAATTCGTCCCAGGCAAAGACCGAAGCGAGTCCAGAGATCCTGTCGTCCGAAGAGGAGTACCAGCTTGATATCGACAGCACGCCCAGAGAATCCGACTTTGACTACTTTCGACCTGAATCCGGGACGTTGTACCACGAAGCCGTGAAGTGGGAAGGCGTGCTGAGCAAGCGAAGCGAGTGGCTGCGGCGATTAGAGAAGCACTACTACGTGCTCGAGGGGAAATATCTGAGACGCTTTGCCTCGAAAGAAGCGTACATCGCGTCCCGTGACGAGCCGCTTTTGCGCGACAGCGAGCGACCACGACGAGGCTCGAGTCCTGCCAGTGCAGTCAGCCATTTGTATATTCTAGCAGGTGTGAAGGACTCGTCGACACGCACGAATGGGTTCACGTTCATCACTGAGGACAAGAAGACGCTACAGCTCGCAGCGCCGACTGCCGTGGAGAAGGTGATCTGGATGCGCCTTGGACTGGAAGCCATTGTCGCGATCCCGAGCCTTGCCGTCACTCCGCTGGACGTCGAAGAATTCTATGCCATGCTTGTCGTGTTGTACACTGCGTTGCGAGGGAACTGGAAGACCGAAGGCGACATGGCAGTGACGCTCCCACCACCATCGGAGCAAGTGTTTACGCGGTTCTTCCGTCTGCTCGACAAAGACATCATCTTCTGCTCAAACTACCCGCCTTCTGTGCCTTTCCACGGTTCGTTCCGAGGACATGCGGGCTTGGTGAACTTTATTCACGAGTTTGCAAAGCACACGATCTGGACAAATTTCAAAATCGGCGGATTGTCTGTCGAAGGTTCGATTGCGGTTGCGTCTGGCAAGGAAGAGCTGGAGAACAAGCGCGATGGTCGGAAATTCATTCAGAACTGGGTCCACAAGTTTACGTTTTATTCCGATGGACGACTCGCGCGTTTCGAGATCAATGGCGATGTCGTGGCTGCGAGTGCAGTCTTCAAGGTTCCTGGTGCAGCTACTACGCTGAAGCTTCCTCAGGATTTTAACGAGGTCGATGCTGAGCATGGTCTGGAAGGAACGCTCTTGGTTCGTGTGATTCAAGGCAATGGCATCAAGATGGGCACTTCACAGAAAAAGACGGTGAAAGAGCCCAGCGTCACGATCGCACTTGTGCATCGTGAGAAGCCGCTTGTCAAGCAAGAGTCGTCGAGCTCGGGGACTTCCGCGCTTGGCGGGCTTTCCATGCCACAACTGACACGGAAGTTTAGTTCAGGGATCGGCATGCTCACAGCAGTCGCAAACATGACGACGTCGACGACAAGTCCAGCAGCCGGAGTTGATCCATTCAGCACGGGCCCGCCACGGAACCTTGCGCAGCCGTCGTACACAGCCACGCACCCAGTGTGGAACAAAGTGATTTCGCTGCCGTTCAACAACGTTATCGGCACGTGCAGCTTACAGATCGACGTCATGGATCTTGTGAAAGGAGGCAGCGATGTGAAAATCGGGTTCACGTCGGTCAACATCGCGAAATACATCATGTCGGCAAAACCTGGGCGAACGCAAGAGGAAGAAGAGGCGGCGATTGCTTCGGACAGCCGATGGTACACGATCAGTAACGCAAAAGGCGAATACTGTGGCAAAGTGCTGCTTGGGATCACGTGTCGGCGCAATGATATTGACGATACTGTGAACATCCAACCGCGATTAAAGAAAAGCCAAAGTGTAGTCATCGACCATCACCATCCACCGACGACACAGATGCTGCAATGGGAGCCGCCAGTGCATCCACAGCACATTGGATACGCTGCGACGCCCGCGACGAATGCGTACTACAGCCAGGATTCGCGAGCATCCAACTCTGTCAAGAGCGAAGAATTCATCAGTGAGTACAGACGCCACGGATGGGCAAATGTGAAATTGTCTCCAGAGACCCTGGCGAGGGCACGCTCGGATGGATCTGCACCACCAGATGCTAATGTCCACAAGCGGTTTCCTCAGACAACGAGTACTGACGCCGTTGTGTGCAAAGAGAACGAGAATATGCATACGTTCATGGTGTGTGGTGCGCCGTTCACGGTCCCAAAGCACTACCAGCTTATTAAAGTCTGTGGACGAGGCGCGTACGGTATCGTGATTGCCGCCACGGACACAATAAGTGGTGGCAATGTCGCGATCAAGAAGGTGATCGACTGCATCTGGCACCCGCACCAGCTGAAGCAGATCCTTCGAGAAGCGCGGTTGATTCGACACATGTCCCACGAGAACATTCTGAGTCTCATGGATTTGATTCCGCCGCCGTCCTACGCCGACTTTCGGGATGTGTACATGACGATCGATCTCATGGAGATGGATCTCCACCGTATCATTTACTCGAAGGAAGTGTTACTGGACGACCACATTCGATATTTCCTGTACCAGATTCTCAGCGGATTGAGCCACATGCACAAAGCCGGCGTGCTGCATCGCGATCTAAAGCCAAGCAATCTGCTTATCAACTCGGATTGCCTGCTCAAGATTTGCGACTTGGGGCTGGCACGGTCAAAAGAAGCAGAAGACGTCGGTATGACCGAGTACGTTGTGACGCGGTGGTACCGAGCGCCAGAATTATTGCTGGGCAGTGCGTATGGCGAAGGTGTCGATCTATGGGCGGCGGGTTGTATCTTTGCAGAGATGCTGGGCCGCAAGCCGCTTTTCCCTGGCGAGACGTACGTGCATCAGTTGCAGTTGATTATGAATGTGTTGGGCGTGCCTGAAGAGCACTCGTTCAAGGAGAACCCGCTCGCGAACAAGCTCAAGGGGCGACAATTGCTGAGTCGCACGCAGGCTGTCGCTGGCATCGACGTGAGCACCATGTTTCCGAATGCGAACCCAGAGGCACTGGATCTGCTGTGGAAGATGCTGATCTTCGACGTCGAGAAGCGCATCACGGTCGAAGAAGCGCTGCGTCACCCGTACCTGGCCGCGTACTACGACGAAGAGCGTGAGAACCGGCCGGTGGAGAAATTCCAGAGTTTTGATCTCGACGATCTGGACGAGAGCGACCTGAAGGAGCTCATGTTCAAAGAGATTTGCCACTTCCACCCTGAGGAAATGGAGAAGCGCGCGACACAGCAGTTAGAGAACCCGGACGCCCAGGAGAAGCTCCCGCCTGGATGGGTCAAGCGCGAGAGTCGAAGCGTGCCGGGCAAATTTTACTATAGCAACCCGAAGCGTGGCATCAGCACGTGGATAAAGGAGGAAATGGATTAGAAGACGATGACGGCGATGGAGGAGGATGGACACATGAATAGCAAGGGGTTCCTGCACAAAATATAAAACTGTCTATGATTTTTTGAATACTGCAAATCGTATCCGTTTATCCTGTCTTCTCTTTTGACTTTGTGCTATGTAGCTCTTCGTTTATTCATTTTTGCGTTTCTTGTTTCTTGTTTTTTTTCTTCTTCTTCCAATGGCCTGACTTCGGCAGCATCAATGTTGAACAAGCAAGATGTTTGTGAATTTCTTCTCCTTCGTCTTCTTCATCGGCGTCTTCTTTCTTGAAACTCAAAGCGTCATAATAATAAAATATGCACATGTAAATAGATCGCATCAACTCGCAATCATGGGGACAACCGCGCTCGCGTTCTGCGCCGCGTTCGGAGGGAAAAACGCAGCCGACGATCGCGCTGATGGGGAATCGTCGACCGTCTTGTCGCTCTTGGCGCTCGACAACGACGCGAAAGCCAACGGTTCGAGCTGCTGCTTCATCTGCTGGTGCTGCCGGAACTGGTCCAAGTGGTAGCCGTACGCGGACCTCGAGAACTGGTCGTCCTCGTCGTCCTCGTCTTCTTCGTCGTACCCATAAGGACCGCCGTACCCGGTCCAGCCATTGTGGGGACTCAGCGACTTGGACACACGGCCCGCCGATAAATCACCAGCAGCGCCAGCGTGCATGGGGGAAAACAGCAACAGTCCGTTCGTGGAAGCCGATGACGACGACGCACCATAGTACGAATGCCGGCTACCGTGATGCTGCTGGGACTGGAACGACGTCGTTCGCAGGCCAATCAGGTCGAGTTCGTCCTGATCCGCAGCCGAATCAAAGCACGACCAGTAGTCCATTTCACTCGATAGCTACAGAACAATTGGCACAACAACAACGAGATGAGTCCATATGCATATAAAACGGTCTAAACCATTTTAAACCTGTGAAGCGTACCGTGGACGTGGTCGACATGAGTCCTGTAGGCACCTGTCCGCTCGAGAAGCGGTCCATGAGTGACAGCTTGGGGTCCGCTTGCTTCTCAGTACGCTGTCGCTTGCGGATCACCACTCCAAAGTAATCGTCGATAATCAAGATCTCGTCCAGGTACGCGCTGTCGCACAAGCACACAAAGCAAAATAGTCAGCTTTCAACGCGTCTATACGAAGAACTGCATGCAATTATTCGCACCCTTTGACGCGCTTGCCCTGCTTGTCCTTGAAGAACGTGTTGCGGTCGCACTCCAGCACGAGGTTATAGAAATCCGAGAGCATGCGGCTTCCAGACGTCCCCGACGCGCTTGAATAGGACTGCGTCACATCCCAACTGCTCAGCGCATCATCATCATTATCACGGAAGAATAAAGAAAACAGAAAGAACTCAGTACTCGCACCATAAAAACAACAGCATGCATCGACACACAGAGCACAAACATGTGCACATACCTCGCTGGCTCATCTCCGAACTCATCGCTAGACTCCGCGTTCGATCGCCTTCCACTCGCCTCCGATCGGCTCTTGAGGATCGACAGACTGAGCGTGCGCTGCAGTTTCTCCAGCACCGAGTCGCTCTCCTTCACGTAGAGTGGCGGACGACTCTTCATGTACTGGAAGCTCGTGCTGTGCTTCGACGCGCTGTCTCGCTTCGCACCGTGCACGTCATCCAGATACCGCGCCGCAAACAGCTCCAAGTCTACACTCACACACACATATTCCCATTTTAAGGTCTTCCCAGCACACAAATTTCCAGCGTCCTTGAGAAATAGTAGCCCATGGGGGAAAACGCATACCTGAATCTGGCCCACGATAGCAGCCGAGTGCCGCACCCATGCTTCCCTTATACAACACCACGTATCGTTCTTTCTGTGGAAGCGGCTTGGAAGGATGTGCGCGCGGGTCTGCGAGTGCGAATCTGGGGCTCGCCGCCTGTAGTGCGGATGCAGCGGCGCGTTCTCGGGGCTCTGTCTTCTCTCGCACGCGCGCGTTCTCTTACGCTCACTACTGGTTCCGAACTGAAGGATTCAGAAAAGGCATGCTCGTGTGATCCGCTCTTGGGTCAACAAGCGCGACCGAAAAGAGCAGAAACGAGGCTACCGAAAGTAATGTACAACCCTTCCTCCGATGCTGAAGACCCACGCTGAAGCAGCGAAAAAACCAAAATAGTACGGATCAGATGGCCCGATTTGCGGGAACCGACATCCTTTATGGACAGCAAACTGGATCTGGCGCACTCCAGTTTTTGGCATCCACTATCTTTCTTTTTGTTGTTGTCTGTATAAATAGCATCAACCACAATGAAAAAGAACGATGGGAGAAAGCAGCCTGACGCTTCGCGGCCACCTTGTCGCGCACACAATGCAAGAGACAGCATGCAAGTGCAAGAGAACGAAAAAGAATGAATAGATGAATAGGCGCATCTCCCCTGTGCACACACTGCGGATATCGCATGCTGCGAACGTGTGCGGACCGATGCGCGAGCCGCCGTGGTGCTTTCGGCCGTCACACGTTCGCAGTTAAAGAAAGAGACTCTCTCCCGCGGACAAAGAGTCTCTCCATATGCATAGGTACTTTTTTATATGTGTGAAGTGCGTGCCGTCGTGGTTGTGCGTGTGCTTTGCGTTGAAGCAGGAGCAGTCGGATGGATGCTGTCACACAATTAAACGGACGGCTCAGAAACAGCTTGTGAAGTTGTTGCATGCGCATTCCATAATGATGATGCTGGATATAAATAGAAACAGATGGAAGGATCTTGCTACTTTTGCTTCTTTTTTTTCGAATGCCCGCCATCAGACGTCAACGGCCGACCTCCCTCACATGGCATGATGTTTCCTTTAGAAACAGTGCTTTGTTGTGTGCAAAACGATGGCGATGGGCCGCGCACGCACGCACGCATGTGTGCGCTCATGGAGGGACACGAACGACATTTTCTTTTGCAGCTGGCAGCAACAGTGTCAAGGGGCGGAATAAACAATTCGTGTCCCCATCTGCCATCTGAAGACATGCAAAAACCATCTGATGCTTCTTGCGATGACAACTATCTCTTCATGAAAAAAAGTACTTTATTTTACTCGAGCGATGCGAAATACACACTCGGCTCACAAAAGCGGATGACAACGGGACGCGCCGCCGTTTTCAGTAAACAGCGGGTCATGGGATACCCGAGCTCCCGCGTGCTGTCGTCCCCGACCGCGACGACGACCCAGCCCGTAATGTGCACTGGCGGCTCGACTGCTCTGCTGCCCGTACCGTCGTTCGTGGACGCGTGCAGATGCCGCTGCGCGTGCTTCTTGACGAGACACGTGCGGCCATCGATCGACGTCTCGATGTCGAGCCCGAGCGGTCCGTCGCCGAACGTGAGCTCGATCTCGTCCTCCACGAGCATTGGCTCCTGCTTCCTACCTATTAATGTGATCGGATACGTCGCAAACGAGTCGTAGCATTGAGCCAGGAACCGGTGCGGCATGGGCTTGCCGTCCACGAGGATCCGCTGGTGGTTGCGGATAAAGTCGTCCTTGCCCATCTTGAACCTTCTCGCGAGATGCGGATTGTGCGCGTCCGTGTTCAGCAGCACGACCGAGAACGCCAGCGTGTACACTGCGTCCTCGGACGTGCACACCGGATCGCGCGGGTTCGCCGCGAAGTACGCCTTGGCGAACGCCTGCAGGATGCGGTCGATCTTCTGCGCCTCGCCCGGGAGCACGAATCGCCCCAGGTACACGCGCAGCGCGACGTCAAATGAGTAGTCCTTGAACACAAAGCCTGTACGTTTTTCACATATTCGCGCGTACCAGTGAGCTCATGGCAATCAATATAACAAAGCACTTTGTTGGCGCCGCTCACCATTTGCATATTCCTGCAAGACGCTGAGTGACACATCGTCAGGCTCGCCAAGAACACGTCCGACCTGCCGTTGATATATGCACATGAGGGGTTTTAGCAGCCATTACATGGAAATTTCCATGCATATGCGCGTCGCGGATGGAGACAAATATTGAGACGAGAAGCCTTTCTTCCGCCACGTCTGTAAATGGCCCAATTTTTGAACACACGGCGTAAAAAACACGCACCACTTTGGGGTCCATGTGCGGCGTGTGGTGGAGGACATGCGCGACGTCCTTCGGAGATGCCGAACCTGTGAATATTCACCACCATAGACGTCGTCGTGACACAGAGAGGTACGGTCAAGATGCGAAGCTTCATGTAAACTCAGTCACCAGCGTATATAAACGTACTCTCGCTGCTCATTAGCTGCGCGATGTCGACTCCGCCAGCGTCTCCGTTGTGACGATGCTCGTGTTGCGAAGAGCCATCGGACTGACCAACCTACGATCAACAGAACACGCACATACACCATCAGCGCTCTATAAAGAGCGTGCTGCAGTGTACGACACATACGTTGCGCCATACACACGCACCTCGAGGTCGCCGTTCTTGGCCATCCCCCCTTACGCACAGACACACAGACGCACGCGCTGCCGCTTGCTGCTTTTTCGTGGGTTATTATGGCGTTCGCTTTCTCCAACAGCTCAAACGCACCTACTAACTGCATAAACGAATACCCTTCCCAGTACGATATTTACACCGTCGCATATTTACATCCAAAGGTATTATCTCCGAACCTTTTTATTGTAAGTGAATCTTGGTACCTTGCTCAGATTTAAGTCTGCAGAAGACTGAATTTATGTCCATGCACCTATTATACAAGGTAAAACTGAGCGAAACCTCCAAAACCCAATACAATGGCACCATGAAACGATGCCACCACAAGAGAACGTTGAAGTGTGCATGCAAAAAAGCTCCACAGCATCTTTCTCCTGTCGCAAGTCGCCACAATGGCTCGCAACAGCAATGCCGCTTCTCTATCTGCGCACGTGCAGTTGCCGCGGGACTCGGTCTACGAGCTGCAGAAGAGCTTGCAGGGTGTGGAGCTGCTCGCGTACCTGCCGCCAGTCGACGGCGTCAGCGACAAGAAGCTGAGCAAGTTCGTGGAGACGGCGTTTCACCCGCTGCGGCCGTGGGTCACGGCCATCGAGCCCAAGGGTGACGGCGTCATCTGGAACTACGAGACCAAGGAGATCATGGCCGAGTTTTCGCTCGAGAGCTCGCTGGACGCCGAGAATGCGGCTATGGGCGACGATAACGTTGTTGCGCCGCCGCCACCAACGAACACGTCCAAGACCAGTGGATTATTACCGAAAAGCTCGTCCCCGACAGCCACGGCGTACATGAAATCGAATCGCAGCAAGCACGGGAGCCTGAAGATGTGCTTCTACGACCATGAAGCGATCGTGTGCGCGACTCAGAACTCCGCGGAACGGACGTGTTTTGAGGAGTGGATCGTCGTGCTGACTGCGACACATGTCGTCATGTGCGACGTGAACCAGAACTCGGCGGTACGCGTCGTTTATAAATGATTATATTCGGTGCCGATGTGCTGAAGTGTTGCTTGTTAATACCCCTGTAGTCCCGTATGATTGCGGCGGATGAACTGCAACGCCAAGCGCCATGCAGCCTCGAGATTTTACCCTCTGGACTGCTCGCGATCGGGTGCCAGGACGGCAAGATCCGCGTATGGAACCCGAGACTTTGGCGAATCGTCGAAACGATCGACATGGGGTCCGCAAAAGGTAACCTGCACGCATATTACTGATACTGAAGCAAAGGGTCTCTAGCTGACATATATATATGTGTGAACCGTGTTGAAACGCAGACGTCCAGCAATTGCTCTTCCTACCTTCCCAGTTGCTCAATGCGAATCGCAACGGAAGCGGAATGAGCGCAACTGACTCGGCGATCCGCGGGAATTATGTAGCTCAACACCTTGTCGGTATGGCGCTGGACGGGAAAGTGGTCACGTGGCGGATCTCTGTCGTCAACAGCGGCGCCAACTTTGAGTGCAAGAAGGTCTCCGAGATCGACTTGAAGGAAGTGTTTAAGCAGTTCGACTCCAGCAATGGGTTCAACGAGCTCAAATTGCATACCCACCAAGAGATCATGAGCGCTGCGACGAAAGACGGGACAGTGTTCTTCTTTGACTTGTCTTCGTTGTTCCGTCAAGCGAAAGGGTGCGAAGATATGTTGGACTGCATGAATATTCATGAGTGTAGTTGCTGACCCTGTTTCCTGTCATTAACTTTACCTTTAACGCGTAGACCGAACCTGCTGGGCGTCCTCCCATCGACCAAGCTTCCGAGTCCTGTTGTCGTGCCAGGACCTCGGAAAGGAGCTTTCTTGGTCCTCTCCATTCCGCCCTCTTCAAACTCGGTGGTAAGTTCTCTCTTTACTACGATGTCTTGCTTCAACACTGTCAATAAAAGTCTCCGACTGTTTTTTGGTTTCCATACAGCTCAATGTGTCGGAGCTGATCAACAAAGGTCGACTAGTTGGACGAGACAATGTGCCTTCGAGTTTCCACGAGTTTGCCGTCTGTGGCTCATCAGAATAGAGAGATTTCGGCCAGCACATGAACCAGGTACACATGATATTTCTCTGAAAAGTGCATGCAATTTTGACGCGCTCTGCGCTGATTTTCGTGTACTTTTGTGTGTAATAAAAGCCACCCAATATGATGAAGAAACTCAAGATCCTCTCGCTAGCCTCTAGCCCGCGGGATTCAAACGGTCTATGCTGCCTAACTACGTTCGGGCTTCTTGTCCTGAGGACTTGCTGTTTCCCAAATACGAAGCCTGTGTTCATTTCGAGAGGCATCGGAAAGGCACCTCTGATCGCATACCCGAGTACTGCGAAAGTTGCACTCCGATTCTACGGCGAAGAGACGTCGTCCAAACAAGAAGACCACAAGCTACAATGTGGAAACGATGCTCCCAACGAAACGTTGAAGACACCGCTGCTTCAACCTTGTCCAAGCAATTCTGCGTATCTGGCTGCAATCGTGCCCGCCAGCACCCATCTTGAGGTACTAATCAGCTCCTAAATGCTTCCTCATGGACACTCCTGAAATACTTGCCTATTGGCTGCTAATTGCATCAACTGCTTGCACAGATTCTGCAAATGGACTCGGAATTGCGAAACCAGAAATCTGTCAGCATGACTTCGATCTTTTCTGGAAATGCGTTAGCGTTTGCTTGGCATCCGATGAAATTGCGGTTTGCCGTTCTCGTGGTATGCTATCATATTCACACATTTGCCGATCGCACTGATGGTGCAAACTAAGTGTTGCTGTTTCGCTTTTAGCCACACAAGCCAAATTCCCGGCGAATGACTCGAGCACAAACGTCTGCTCATATTGCGCCAAGACGACGCGGGTTTATGTTTGGTGGGAGTTCAAAGAACATGAGCGATGACTTGAGCGCCGCTGAACTCAAGCTTCGCAATCAAACGGCGCGCTTAATGGCGCTGGCCGTTTTTGAAGTTTCCGCGGATGGTGGACATGTCGAAATGGTCGAAGAAAATTGCGGACTTGATGACCATTTGTTGCATATTTTCTCAGGACCCTTGCTCGGAGTTGTGAAATACGAAGCCGATGAAGAGGGCGGAAGTTCAGCTGATGGCAGCTCGTCCAAATCCTTGACGGACAGCCATGACAGTCCATCCTCAATGATGCGAAGCAAGAGAACCGAGTCCTCGGTGTTTGCTGCTATTTCCACGCCGACGTTTGCATCCAGTGGAAGTGGTGGATCGTTCTCTGAACCGCAGCAAATTGCCGAAGCCAGCACCAGTGGTTTGAAGAAAGCCTACCTTGAGTTCTACGAGTGGGACACTATCGACAAAAATAGTGGAGCTCAAGCTGGGAAACTGGAGAAAATTGGAGCTCCATTGGATTGTCCCCTTGCTCTAGAGTGGGAACGCTGTACGAACCGATTCTGTGCGCTCATCTACCCGAATTGCGTGAAGGTTTACCGTGCGACTGCATCGCCACCCGACCTCGTGTGTCTCCACGAAATTCCAACGTTCCAGACTGCACAGTCTGTGAAATGGGTGAACCATACGCTCTTTTTCGCGACCGAGGACGAAATCAAGTGTTGCGTTGTTTCGAAAACAAGGTGCCTGTCTCTTTGTTTGCACCCACAGCTTCCTCTTTTGATCGCTCATTGGCACTCGTTCCACAGCAATTCCAGCATCATCGCCTGGGAATTCCAGCCAAGTATCGGTGGTGGCAGTGGGGCAGGAGTTGCTGGTGTGACGTCCGATTGGTTGGATCTCATCCCTGGATCACTGAAAATGAAGGACGATGCGTGTACTGCTGGCGTTTACTGGTATCGTCGAGAATTAATCGCATACAAGCCGACGCATGCCCGCTCGCTCTCGGCATTGAGCATCGGTGGTGGCGACTCCAGTGCGACGTCAACGCCACATGATTCAGTGGATGTGCCATCCTTGCCGTCGTCCATGCAGCTGAACTTGGAGCAGTACTGGCACTATCAGTCGATTCCATCCAACTTGGTGCGAATCACGACCAATCCTTAGGAATCAAGTGTCTCCAGCATTGGCTCCTCGGAGTATATTCTCCAGCATTTCGCATTGCAAAGTGGCGCAAGTGAGAAGCTAGATGACCTCCCCGTCTGGAAAAATTACCAGGGCAAGTCGCTGGTGCCGTGGAAAGCGGTCGCGAACCACAATCAGTCGGTTGTGTGCGTGCAACTCAAGGATCCAGTCAAAGCGCAATACTCTCAGTTTTCCTCGTCTGGCAACGGAGGCGCCGAGGATCGCAGTTTCTCGTATGTCGTGATGGAGATCAAGCCAAAAGCTGGCGGGAACTCAAGCCGTCGAGTCGATACGGATGGTGGGGACGATGGAGGAAGCGCATCGAATTTCCGTGTCGCCTGCGGCTCGCAGTTGGATGCTTTGGATGTTTGCTTTGTCGTCTTCAACCGGCCAGACAACGAGACACAGGGTCAGCGACCATGGTTGCTGGTTGTTCTCGCGAGTACGGGGAAATCGCTGTGCCTACAAACGCAATGCGACCAAGTTGACGAAAGCGCGCGAATTGTTCTTCGCCGCGAGATCGAACGGATCTTTCTAACGCCGATTCCGCTGACACCTCAATCTCCGTACGTCTCCACAATTGGTGTACGATTGCTCTATCTCTCAATGGGCAACGACTCGCGGCAACTCGTGCAGCTCAGTGAAGACGACTTGAACGTCCCAAACCCAGCATCAACGTTTTGCACGTGAAAAGCAAACTCAGACGAAGTCGTGCGCGATGTGATTTGGAACACGTCCTCGGTAGCGCCATCTTTGGCGTCTGGTGAAGAAGAAATGCTCGTCGCAGTACACACAACCAAGCGAGTCGTGATTCTCGGCAAGAACCTCCGCCAAGTCCAAGAGTACAACGTCGACACCGACCTCGAACAGCTCCAGACGCTACTTTGGATGGCTCAGACGCTGCTTTTCGTCACGAAAGATCACCAATTACGCTATGTGACTCCATTGCGAGCCACAATTGGCTCTACCAGGGGAAAATCTCGTCTCGTGTGCTGCCTGGACGAAGGAAACCCCAGTATCGTGCAGCAAATCAAGCTTCTCGCTGTTTTCGAAGACCGTTTATCGTACGCGGTCACGGATCTTCGCTCCTTGGAGACGAAAGCGTACCTTCGTCCGATCTCAATTTGCGAACCGCTGATCGTAGGCTTTCGTGTCCCAAACGAAAAACTCAAAGCCATTTTGGAGCGAGATGTGCTTGTGTTTACGATGACTAGTGGTGCCGAGTCGCCGTGCCCGATCACAGATGACTTGCTACAGGTTCTCTACCACGAATTTAGCTGGAAAGAGACCACCTTGCGGCTCCTGGATGCGCTCGCGAACCAGACCGGCAGTACTTCTTCTGCCTCAGCGTCTGCGAGTGGTGGCGGTGGAGCAACTTCGACGTATCCGAGAACCGCGCACTTGTCCACCTCATTGGTTGCCTCGCTCTTCTTGCATTCTCACAAGTGGAAAGACTTTCTGAAGGTACTACCCATGTCGGATCCGGGACTCGAAGAGTATGCACTAGCTGGTGAAGAGGGTGCATCCTCAGCAAAGCTTCCTTCTCGAACAAGCCAACTCGCGCAGCGGTTCCGCAGACTGGGGCTCATTCTCGACAACCTTGGGCAAGCGGAATTGGCATTGCGGTGCTTTGATCTCGCAGGCGATGATCTGTCCATTGTGGAAATGGCAAAGAAAGCGGGAGTCCCTGCTTCACCACTGCTCACAGCGCTTCAGAAAGACTGGACAAAGATGAATCCTCCACTATCGGCTATTGTCCAAGCTGACGATGGCAGCACGGGAGCTGCACACCTAGAATCGGTAATCTGGCGCCGTCACGACCTCTTTTCGCTGCTGTGCTGCGATGGTTTGTTGCAAAATGAGCGACGAAGCCGCTTGCTTGCGAGTGTGAAGCCGTTCGACAAGATGACGTTGTCAGCAACGAAGAACGAGCAACGCAGCGATACCGAGGTGTCATTGGACAAGATGGCTCCTTCAGTGCGCGCGAATATATTGCAGTGGAAGCGGCTCGTGCCTGAGGACGCGAAGGACTGGATTGGGGCATCTTCAACGCCTCATTTCTCGTCTGAAGATCCAAAGAATCCAAATTATGGTTTCTCGTCATCATCCAATGCGTCATCACTAGCTGGTGCTGCTGGAGCTGCATCGGGAGCTGATTCAGTAGTTGGCGACGGAATCGTACGTGCTGGCGGAGGCTCTGCTTCCAATAGCGATACTGCCAGTGGAAAGATGACGATCGGTCCATTCGTTGACGAAGAAGATGCCGTGGTCGCGTACTGGTGCTTTGAAGAAGGCGCGAATTTGTCTGCTGTTGAGGAATCCGATGCAACTGCAGTTAGTAGCAGCGCTGGAGTCGAATCCTTGGATACCTCGAAGCGCGAAAACAATCTCCAGTTGGTGGGTATCAGTACAAAGACAATCAAGCTGGTCTCATCAAGTGCCCCTGTTGACAAAGGAGAACAAGGGCGGATTCAGGAAGAGTTTGCTCTACAATTCCCCACATCAGACGTCAAAGACAGCGCGGGAGATGAAGACTGGGGTGCGAGATGTATCGTGCGTAATGGTAGCACCTTGGACATCGGCTTTGTGTTTGACGACGACCCGTATCGCCGCAAGGTCACGTTTGAAGTGTGGCTTCGCAACTTCGTGCTCGCGAGAAAGCAGCAGCAGCTCCAGGAAGGTGGTGACGGTGACTTTGATTCTTCGACAAACTCATTGCAATTTGCAGACTCGGGAAACCGCATGATCGTGTGTCGCCGTCGCCAAGATGCTACCGCAAATGATTCGCTCTGGTGGTCTTTTTCCCTTGTTGATGGCCACTTGGTACTTGAGTTTGCCAGCCAATCGATCAAATCAGACGGCAAAGTCGCAACTTCGGCGTCGTGGCATCACGCCGCGTTCTCGATCGACATTGTCTCTCAAAGCAGGCGACCATCAAACTGTTTCTTCAGGGCCAATGCGTGGGTATGAAGGATATTTGCAATGTCGACAACAACCTCAAGCACCTTGCAGCAGCGGACGGCACGCCTTCGTGCTTGCATCTCGGCTGGAAGTTGACGGATTACGAGATGACCGAAGTCCGTGTCTGGGCTGCCGCGCGGACGCAGGACCAGATCAGTGATATGAAGGAAAACTACTTGGGCATCGCGGAGTCCAAGAAGCGCATGAAGATCGCGATCCACCAGCGCAATTGCCAGTGCGAAAAGTGCCACAGCCGCCGCACCAAGGGACCGACCGCGAAGCTGAGTCTCGGGACGCCATTCCCGACAACTCCGCCGTCGATGACAGTGCGTGATCGCCGTCGACCTCAGCCAAAGCAATGAGGCATACGGAGACAACGCAGGTGAGATAAGAGGAACCAAAGATAAATAAAGTTGGTATTTGGTGAAGTGTGAAAGCAATTCACAGTTATATTTTCAAACCGAGCATTCATTTTAGATTTAGCCTAACAACAGTGTGGCTAAAGCTGAGTGTGAAAAACCAGCAAGTCAACTTACAAGGTCTGCTTGATGAACTTGTTGATCTCGTCACCACGGTTACCGGCGTCACCGCCCTCGGCGAAGTGGAGGAGCTTCTTGGTGTAGCCACCGTTTGGCGACGAGAGCTGGAATGGCCACAAGAAGTTCGATGCCTGCTTGAAGTGTGGACCGACGGTGAACACCTCGTGGATCAAGTCTTCGATACAGATGATGCCGACGTGGCCGAGCGACTTCTCAATGATCGAGTTGTCGGTCAACGGGATGCGCTGACCACGGACCTTGCCGAATCCGCGCTTGTAGATCAACTCACGGGTCGACTTGAGGTTTGGGTAGCCGTACGTCACGAATGGCTCGACGAGACGGAGCATGTTGATCGTGGCCTTGTTGAGCTTCACGAACACACCGTTCTGGATCTGGCGAAGACGGAAGAGCTGCAAGATCTTGCGCACCTTTGGCGACACACCGATGATACCACGGATACGGATCACGAACGCGAGCTTGGCCTCCGCTGGCACGAAGAAGTTGCCAGTGCCCTTGGCCTGACGGCGGAGGAGCACATTCTGCTTCTCGATCTGATGTACACAAACGCAGAGAACCATTCATGAGTCTACACCTACATTCACACACAGATAGCAGCTTTGGGAAGCCACTGAGGTACTTACTTGGCGGTATTCCTTGACGTACTTCTCAGCCGACTTGAAAGCGATGGCGCGGACCTTCTTACGGTGGGTCTTTTCCGCGACAGCCTTGGCAGCGCGCTTGGCCTTCACCTGTTCGACGGTGCGACGCTTCTTGAGGATCGACTCGGGGACGAGACTACATGGCCACGAGGAACAAAAGAGACAACAGGTTAGGACGGGATGCACATGTGATATCGGAGATTCGCACCACACACCACCACAAGCCATCACTTCTCTTCCATCATCATCATCATCATCTCTGACGGCGACAGGAAGAAGAAAAGAAGCGACGACGGGGCGTGTAGTCGGCTCCCGATACACCCGTCATGATTGCATTTCAGTGGAGTGGCGACGTGTCACTAGGACGTACTGAACAAAATCATACTTGTGCACACGTTCAAAGTACTTGGTCGCCACACGCACCATGTCCTCCAAGATGTTGCACGTTCAAACGATGCACAAAAGGAGATATAAGCAGACAACGCAGACCCCAATAAAGAGGACTACGCTTGCCCGCCCAGATTGATTTCAAGAGAAAAGATAGTTGTCGACCAGCTGGACCTTTTGCGAGCTGTAAACAGCAGCGACCACTCGTGGCGACCTTATCTTTACTCTCAGATCCATCCATGCACACATCGCTCACGAGTGCTGGTCCATACGCGCAAACGCATTCGAACCAACACACGCAAAGCGGGACTGGTGCAGGAGACAACCCATGAATGAGGTTTTTATCCGAAGCGCGGTATCGCTACACGCCAGTAGACCGCAGACACGCTTGAGGCACCAGAAGAGAATCCACACCAGTCGTTCATCCTTCTGTCGAGTGCGCTCGTGTCCTGTTTCTTTCTTCATCCTGTAATCGACAGCCGAAAGCCGATGATGCTGGGGATGCTGGAAGCGAGTGAGGCTGGCGCGCTCACGCAGCTGGAGAGGAGACGTACACTTTAGGGGCAACAGCGACAGGAGCCATGATGCTTGGTTTTAACTTTCGGTTTGAAAAGTGCGCAACAGCTTTTGCCGATCGCACGCAGGCAAAACGGAAGCCAGACGCCAACCAACAACTGCAAGGGGAGATTGACTGGCCGCGACAGCTGCAGTGATCTGATTGGCTAAAAGTATGTGATAAATATGTGTCCCACACTAATTTTGTCATTCGTGTGGGCCACGCTACTTATTTGAGAATGATTTGCAGTCCCGTATTTTAACCTATTGGTCGTTGTTTACGGGCATTGTTGTTTTGCAGGAAGCGTCAAACGACAACAAAGCAAAGCTGGAACCAAAATGGGTGCGGAGACCGGGACGTCGCTGCTGCCGAATGTGGCGCTGCTCGCGTTCGGGTTCCTCTTGGGTCGCGTACAGTTCCTCCCCACCGCGATGCAGCTCGTGGACGAAATCAGCGCGCTGTCGACGACGCGCAAGGTATGAAGCAATCAAACACGATCACACTGTCTAGAGGAATGCATGTACTTCTTACGCATTGTTGGTCTGTCAGGTGGCGATCTCTGTCCTGTTCCTGGCGTTGATCGCATTGTACGTCCTTGTGTTCCTGCTGCCGCTGGACTGGATCGCGCGAAAGGTGCGTAAAGCCGTGCTTGCTTGTATAGTGCGCTGGACGATGAAAGTTATGACAGCACTCACTGGACGCTTCCTCCTTCCTTTGAAAACAAACAGGAAGCGACGCGTGCGCGCCAATGCCTCCATGACACACCCACCTCGTTCCGCCGCGAGCTCCGACGTCGCGGGAGCTACAGTATGAGCTACGTCACAGATATCAAAGCGCACGTATTTGCCCGTTCGTAACATTTACCAAATGCAAAAAGCAAATTAGTGGCATTTGCGTCTCTCCCTCTCTCTTTTCAGATATCTGCTCTGACGGTTTACTGTGAAGCGTTTGGTGTGAACGTGATGGAAGCGTGCTGTTCCTGTTGCGACGCGGGTGGAGACGATGGTGAGGTTAAGGCATTGCCAGATTTCTTCTTCGAGAATAAATGCACGAGCGCTTTCTTGGCTTTTCCCACCGTGCTCTGGTGGTGATGGTGCGGCAACTGATCAGTGTCGAGTGGCTCCATTCCTTGGTCTCGACCCTGTTCGTCCTGTCGAGGTGACGTTGCTGGCGAAGAGGACGATACAGCAGCGGGCAAGCGTCGATGTACGGTCTCTGCTGGTCGTGGATTCGACGACGTATGCTTCTTGCGAAGCGCTCGATGGGTCTCGGGTAGCTCCAGTTGGAATTTCTGTGTCGTGTCCTGTGCATGACTCGCTGTTGGTGCGGTCGCAGCTCGTTTTCGTGGGCTCACCTCGCTTGCGTTGTTTGCTCCGGCAGTAGCGACCAGTGACGATGGTGCAGGCGAGACCGAGGACACAGTCGCTAATGATGTGACGGTCGTTGAGAGCGTCTTCAACGGCGCCAACGCATCGAACGGTGCCCATCGTGTGATATCAAATTGGTCGTGCAAGAAGTTGCCGATGTTTGTGAAATTGCGGCCGACTTGCGACAGGATATCGAGAATGACGTCGCGCCGGATGCGCAGCATCAAATCCATTATCGAACACGTTTTGTCGCAGTACACGAGCGCGTGGATCTTGACTTCGAACCCGCGCATGTCTTCGAGCGTCTGCTGATTGTGATGGTTGCTCTTTTTGTTCTTGTAGGTCACGACGACCTCGATCGTGCCAATGCGAATGCGTTTGAACAAGATGTTTGTCTTGGCCCGGTCTTTCATCTCGCTGATCTCACGCTCGGCAGAAGAATCGTGGATCGGGTCGCCAGCATGAAGCGCATCTTCGTCACCACGTAAGAGCAACTGGGTCTCATTCGGCTCGCTCGTGTTCGTGATGGCTTTGGAGATCCACGCGGATGCTTCTTCGTGGATCAAGTTCAACGATCGTGTTCTCGCGGAAGATGAGCTGGTATGATCAGCTTCCTCCTTGTGTCGACTGAGACCAAGCGGGTGGGCAGCTTTCCCTGCAACCTTCACGGCCTTTTTGAGTGCTGAGCCAACAAGACCATCGCTTGGTGAACTCGCTGGACGGGCTTGCAGGAACTTTGAGCGTATTTCATCTCGCTTCTCGTCCATTGTGCTGTTCGAAGCTGCATGCGACGAAAAGAATGCGACCAACCGCAGAATGACCTCCTGCGTAATGCATACTTGAAGCGGGTGGACATTCACTTCAAAGTGCTTGACGACAGTAATGCCGCCAACAGGAGCAGTGATCTCAGCATCTACACGAAAAAACGCGTTCCCGCCTCCCCACGTGTTTGAAGCCGACGACGGTTGAAGCAAATCTGGATACTTTGTACCAGGGCACAGATTGTGTGTTGACAAGTCTTGCAGCGTCAGCGTGAACGAACCCGATTGATCCTTAAATTGCTCCATCTTGAACCGAAGACTGCTCATGCTCACGCGCGCGATGTCCATATTCGTCCCA
Organism: Globisporangium splendens; assembly: GCA_006386115.1. Taxonomy (NCBI): domain Eukaryota; phylum Oomycota; class Peronosporomycetes; order Pythiales; family Pythiaceae; genus Globisporangium; species Globisporangium splendens. The sequence goes on along the minus strand of VFIW01000020.1, from coordinate 477,070 downwards.
CTCAAGGTCAATGAGGCGCTTTGAAGGTGGAAGTCGAGTTCTACGTTTGGCAGCGGCTGCTTCTTCTTCTGTTCTGATTTCACCACACCACGCAAGACTTCACAAATCGATTCGTACTGTCGCACAAGCCGTTGCAAGTCGTCTGTGAAGTGATCCGTGTCGCAGTTCATAGCCCCAGAACCGGAAATGCTCATGTCAGTGGTCATCGACGATATCGAAGCGGCGGACGTCTTTCGCTGGCGAAAGAACGGCGAAGTTTCCACTTCAAACGACAGGTTTCGATTGCTTTCGGCTGCAGCAAATGCCACGTTAGCGCGTTCGCTGATGTAGTAGTTCCATCGACACGTTTGTCGCCAGTGGAGATGCGCTATTCTCCATTTGAGTTGCTTTTTCAATGCTCTGAGATTCTGGATCGAGCGTGAATTCGCGTCTGCGAGATGATTTGCTTGCAGCATCCTGGAATAATCAGGTGCTGTCTTTCCTGCGAGTTTGGTCGTGATCAGCGTCGTCATCGCGAGTGCTAGATTTTGCAGTATATCCTTCGAGACCACGCTCAAACCGACTTGAATTGTTGGAATCTGGAGATCGATTTTGTGCGAAATAGCCACGTCGCGATCGACCCAGATCGCAGCTTTGGCAGGGACGGGGGCAATTACTTGTCTCAACAATCCGTACGAGCTTGGGCAATACGATCCGTCCGACAGTGCTTTCAGCCAAATAATGCGTAATATCACGTCGATATCCAACGGAGTCGTGGACAACTGGAGACCGTCCACCTTGATGTCAATAAACCCGTGCGAAGAATCGGATGAGATCGAGTCCTTCAAGCTGCCACAATTGAGCGCGAGAAGTACAGAGCTCTAGACACACGTGCAAACCCGATACATAATAAACGCAAAGCTCAACCGACAGCCAGCCACAAGCAAATGCATTACCTTGTGGAGATGATCTTGAACACTGATTTGGCAGTCCGTGAACTTCACCATGAAAAACGATTCGACGATATTTGCTTCAGGCAGTGCCGTTTGCGATGGATCATTTGTGTGAGTTTGAGTGAGGGTGTCTGAGGATTCAGTTCTGGGCATTGGACTCAGTTCACCCGACAAAGTCTTCAAACTCGACGGGATACTGGAAAAGCTCCCCGATGATTTTTCTCGGGCTATGCTCTGATAGAAAATAGCACCGAATTTGGGATCCTCCGCAAGTGAAGTGGTTTTCCTCGGGCTGGAACCTGCGTCTACAAAACAAAGTGCCATGGTGAGTTCAATAAATCGATACCGCGAACCATAGATACGAGTAGCTGCGCACCTGCGTGCGATTCATCCATTTCGGTTGGGTCGTTTGGTAGAAGCAGGTCGTCCAACGGTCCCAGTAGCTCTGGCAGGCATACAGCGATTACTCGCATCCAGTTTTCAACGAGGTCAATGAGTGTTTCGACTGCTCCGAGTGTCACGAGAATGCGAGCTTCCCGAGCAGACAACCCCATGAGGAATCCTAATCGCCGGAATTCGTCAACAAACTCAGCCTGGAAATTCTGCCCGTCGTCCTGCTCGGTGATGTTTGCATCAGTACTTGCGTCATGGCCGGAATCCCGAAAGCAGCACGGATTATGCTGCTGGATTGAAAAATGCTCCAAAATGTTCTTTTTCGTTCGCCCTCTTGATCCTTCTGTAGCATCACCACCAGCGCCAGAAAACGACTCTGCTCGCTCGTTTGGCGCTTTTGTTGTTGACGATGACGGAATCGTCACCGAAGCGTCATCATGAGTTGGAATGTGCTCGGAAACACCGCCAACTTTCACCACCATAATCTTGACCGAAACAAGCGACTCACCTCGGCTCCCCGACTGTGGAGTACAAATTCGAACCTGGATGTCCTGCACTGAGGCTGTGGCATCATGCACGACCCAAACTTGGTTGTCAAACGGCACACGCAATCGGCGGACTTTGCTCTCCTTGGTCGCTTAGGCTGATGGCACTTGGAAAATCTCGTGATAAGACGCTAAGATAGCACCAGATATCACAATGCTTTCATTTATGAACGCGCGAATTCCGACTGGATGCTTCTCGGTATGATAAAGGACCAAATCCAGCCCTGCGATCGTGAACTCTTCGATGGCGATCCCGTTGCAAATGTGGAGAAAACTTGTTGTTGGAGTAGCTGCTGTCGTGACCGCAAACTTTCGTCCTCGGCGGGGAAAAGGATATCGTGACAACGTGAGGTAGAGTCTAGCGAATCGAATTAGTCACTCGACGTGCTTTGTATATAGCACAATTGCAGTGCGAGTCGCAATATCACGCTTCAGCCAGCTACCTTTTGTTGCGGGGAGACCAATGTCGAAGTTTGTAGGGCACATCTTGCCTCGAATGAACACTGAGAGATCAGATGCTTGACACATCTTGAGCGATTGAGTCACGCTGAACTGGTCAAGAAGTCTGTCGTCTGCCCTCAGGATCCGCGATGCGCAGGAATCTAGCATGACTGTGTCCCCGTTCTCTCCTGTTCCCCACGTTTTGTACGCTTGGTACTGTACTGGGAATCCACAGTGAAGGCTGCTGTCCCCTTTACTTACCCACTTTATCCACACCTCAGTCCTGATGTTGCTGGACTCAGCAATGTTCGACAGCGAGCCAGGATCGATTTTGGTAGTGAGTCGGCAAATGCTGAGATCGATTTTCCCCGTCGAATAATCCAGTGCCAGACGCTGGATTGACACTTCCAGGTACTCTGTGACGTCGAATGAAGTCAAGGAGCATAGCAGGCGAATTGCAGCATCTCGGAGTGCTATGCTAACTTTCCCGTGGAACAACCTCCGCAAAATAACCCAAGGTGATGTGTTGTGGTGCTTGTCGACATCAAGGAGCATAAGTGGGAGGAACTGTTGAGCCAAACACGCCATCTCGTCCAGGGTGTACAGGTGACCGGGGCTGAAATACACGATCAGGTGTACGACTTCCACCGAGAGATCTGCAAAGCACCTGAGTCTTGCTGCAAAGTTGAACTTCTCGCTGTCGGCAACAACGCCAGCAGCAGAGCACACAGCGACAATCACGTGACCTGCCAAGCCTGGTCGATCGTATACCAGCAAAGGCGTTGAAAAACTCCGCATCTGCACTGCCAGATCACTCAGAGATACGTCCAATTGGATTCCTTCGAGCAAGTCAAAATCTGGCGTGTACGTGCTGTATGCTCGACCCGACCGAGCAAATATTCTCGTGATGGAATCCGAGGCTTCATCCAGGATCTGCAATCGTCTGACGGTCTTCTTGGTGTCTCCTTCAAATGCGACGTCCGTTGAGAGATGTCCAATGCAAATGCAAAAGAGTGAGCCGGAAGTCTCGTCGTTGACGTCACGAGGATGTTGTCGGTGCTTTATCTGGAGTTTCTTCACCTTTTGAAAATAGATTTTTGAATTCTTCTCAACAAGCAAAACCTTCATCTCTTGATACGCGTCTTCGCACAGTAAATCTGCATTCGTGAGCTTCAATGTTGTCACTTGCTCTTCCAAGATCTGTGCTCGTAGGTCCTGCTCTTGCAGCTCTTCAAGCCACAAAGGGTAGATGCGCTCTAACCAACTCTCGCAGAGTTTGTCAGCAACAACCTCTTCGATAGATTTCAGGTCGGGCACCCTGTTTCTCGCATTGATGTCCCATCCATCATCGAAAGCTTCGTCATCACTTGAATGCTCTTTCAGGAACGGAGATGCAATATAGATGCCCAGCTCCAGCACCCCAGCAATCGAGTGGATGCCATCCGGGGTCCATTTTACTTCAAGCCATTCTGTTTCCATTTCAACTTCTGCTGGGCTTTGATTTGCGTTCACGAAAGACACTGGATCCACGAACACTCGAGTGAAGTCCAACGAGATGAAGCAAGTCTTCGACATCTTGTCGCTCAAGCAAAATACTTTTAGACGCGAGCTCTGTATGTTTGCCTTCGAGCGAACACCAAGGCTTTCTTCACCGATGAATGGATGCACAAAGATATTTATCTCTTCCGCGACGATCTGAAGGCTCGGGACCCCTGACGCAAGGACTACACACTCTTTCTCTAGAGGGGTGAACAGAACCTCCGTCTGTAGGACTTTGAACTGAACTTCCATCTGCATTGTGTCAAAAATTGACGGATGCTGAGACTCACTGCTTGAGCATTCTTCACTTGCGTGAGTGGGTGTGCTGGTAGACTCCACAGGTTGGCGGTGCTCGAGTTCGTTTTGTATACAAGCGATCCAAGGTCGAAGATCTGGAGTAATAGCAACGGAAAGCCCTTTCGCTTCACCACTGACTCTCGAGTTGCAGGAGAGTATCGCCACATCATCGTTGCCGTTGCCTTCTTCATCAGCGTCTCCCAGCACTGCGTATGTTGCTAGTTTTATGTCGGCATTACACCTCAAAAGATCCATTTGAAGCAAATCGGAGCTTGGCGCTCCTGGCCATCATCGTCTTGAAGTCGGATGCAAAGTGGGCCAAGCTCTACGGTCAGCTTTCTTTCATTAGTAAGACCTCGGTCGTCGGACTCATCGCCTTGTTTGTTTTGACGATGCGCGGAACCAGTCAGACGCACGCTAGTCTTGCCCAATCGAATAGCACAATCTGTTTGTGCAACAGCCGGATCCATGTTGTTGGTCAGCTTGACTTCAAGTCTATGAAGGACAAAGCCCATGTCATCAGGTATGGCTTCTATAAGACGCAGAATCACCATGTTTCGGTTTGGTTCCATCGGCCGCGACTCTGTGGTAGAACCCGATTCCGTTTTTGAAAAACATTGGGACGACTCACTCAATGCTTTCTTCAGCAAGTGAAGAAAATCAATCTCCACGTTGATAAAGCCGCAGGATACAGAACACGATGTCGGGATCGGCGCGCGCTCATCATCACTGTTTCGAGACAAAGGAACCACGATTTTGAGCTCTGTCGATCCAATTTCTAGAACTTCATCCACCGTGGGGGCGACGCAGCGAATAGCAGTGCGTTGGAAAAGTCGCACGCTGCACTCCAGTACCGCTGACTTTGAATCGTATTTAGCACTGACGTAGACGCTTCCATGCTGCACAGACACAGAAAAGAGTCACCACGAGATACTGTAAAAAGGCGGCAGCAAGTTGCCAGATGCTATCTTTCAACTCACCTTGATTGAAACAAGTGAGGTGTCTTCTTCTTCCTCTTCTTGGACTACGTCCATCGATATCGACGCGATGCTGACTGCGACGAGGTGTGCAAAGTAGCAGACAAAGTTCACCCGGCGGATCCACGAGCGATACGGTACCCAAAACGAGTGCTCCATGCTTTTGAGGCTCGTCGAGAGATCTCCGAGCAGCGTGGCAGTAAGATTGTTAGTCGCCTTGATGTCTTGGCTCGTGGGCTTGGATACTGTGGGTGGTGCGCGCCGCATACATATCGTCAGATGCACCTGCGATATCTCGATGCAAACAAGCGGCTCCTGGGTCGGTGCACGAATGAATTTCCACACGCATTTCCAAAAGGAGACTTTGATCACGTGCAACGAAATCGCCATCTCCCGGCATTCATCCATTCGAATGTCCGACAGCAGGCCGCCTGTGCGTGGCAAAGTTATATGCCAAAACAACAACAACATAAGCTTCTCAATAAAGAAAAATCAACATTCATACGCACGAGAAAAAGAACAAAAAACAGCGCGATATAGCACCTTTTGACGCGACGCCGAGCAGAACCCATAAAAGCACTCCACCAATCTGCGCCCGTGCATCCAAGCGGCCATCACAGAGCAACATACAACCAGTCGCTCGTCCTCATGTTGCAGTTGTTGCGCTCGACCCCTTCTTTGCGGCAAGTTTTGGTCAAATGACGACCAAGCAATCGCGACCAGACACAGACAAATGCGCATATCCAAATACTTGGTGCACGTCAAGCGCGCGGATTGCAATGCGCGCATATCGGCGTCGGTTCAAGCTTCAACGCAGAAAACGAATGCAGGTGGAGGTACCGTGTACCACTTTATCGGCACCATGTACCGGAAAAAGTTGCTGTTGCTGGTTGAGGGGGCGGGGGCACAATTTTCGCCGACTGTTCAGTCGGATCTCACGCGTTTGTTCAGTCATTTTGCGTTTGTATTGGGCAACGCCATTGTATTAATAGCGACGGAGAAGAGCCGAGGGGTTCGGGAAGATATGCGCGACGCCGGAGGAATGCTGGACCCTTCGCCGCCCGTGCGCCCGATCCTCAAGACCGCGACCAAGACGGGCACGCGCACGCGGTTCATCGCCGACTCGGACCGCAAGTACCAGAGCTACAGTCAGAGTTTCCACTGCACCAACTACAGCAGCAGAACGACCAGCAGTGCGAGCAGCACGCCTGCTGGTGGACGACCTGGACCCAGCAGTGTAACCATCAGCTCGTCCCGAGGTTCACACCGCAGTAGTGCGGAGATGGCGCCGTTGATGTCTGCAGCGGCTGTGGCTGCGCGCTCGTCGCGAGAACGCAAGCGCTCGGACGAGGTGTTCGTGACGCCTGCAAGCGATCGCCGTGTGACGTTCTCGCCGTTCACGAAGATCAAGCATACGCCGCGACCGAGGCGATCTGTGAATGGTACGAGAGAAACCATCTATGTTTTGACGCAGTTCCGGAGTGCGTATGCTGAAAAGTGTGTACCTATTGCGTATGGCAGCCCAGGATCCACAGAAAATGGCGTCGGGGTTTGTGTTTGCAAGCGGCACCGAGATGGAGAAACGGTGCGTGAAGCGAATGGTGTGTTTTTTTTTCACATGCAATGGCGATTGCATTTTGTATGACTAAATATTGATTGGTGCTTGTTTTGTTGCTAATAGGAAGCAAGCAAAGAAGAAGCAGGAGTTGCAGATGATGGAGAAGTTGTATTTCGCGTCCAGGAAGAGAAGCATCGGCTGGAAAGATATGCTCCTCGAGAACTTCACGATCCTGAAACGCGTCCAGGATTGGAGCACTCGGTGGATGGATCTTTTCAACTCGTCCTCCCTTTCTGCGCTTCTACGGAAGAAAAACGCGCAAATGCTTCGTCGACGGAAAACGCGTCGCATCATTCGAGCACGGCGTGAGGCGCCTCAGTGGACCGAGTTCGACCAAGCCGACCACGAGTACATGAAGCAGCTCACGCTGCCAGCGTCTTCAACGGAATCAACAGTGAACAACGCCATTGTGCCAAATGGCAAGCACGCGGAGTTCATCTTGGAGAAGCAGGACCCTGTCCCTGACTTGACGCCACTGAAGCAAGGCAGCTTCTCGAACTTGCTGCGCAAGGAAGGCATCCCAGTGGACGAAGACGAGCAACGCGAGAAGCTGGCGATGGTGGATGACTTGCGCGGCGTCGGCCATGCGTCCATCCGACTCAAGGTGTCGCGCCATTAAAGGCAGCAGCAGCACGCTGCTCACTGTCTGCTGCCATCAGTGCTTCTGTTGGTAAAGGTAGAATAGTAGCAAGAGCCGCATCCGTAGCATACTGCTTAAGTATACGAAGAGAGTCATGCCACATTGCCTTCCATAGAGCATCTACCACCTCCATCAAATCCCTTCGCGACAGGCTGGCTGCAGCGTTTATGCGCACGTTGAAACGGTAGACATCGGCTTCCACGCCACATTCATTCTGAGAGGTCCTGATCTGCTTCTTTTTCCGTTCCATATTTGTAGAACACCAAATTGTATATGCAGGGCACTTGATAATGAAGGTCAATCTCAAAAAAGAAGAGCCTGCCTGCTGTTTCAGCTTGAAGGGCTCTCTTTCGAAAGTGGAGCTGCTTGGATTCCTCAGTATCCATCCGCTCGAACCGATCGCCCGAGCACTTCTGTAGACGCGATTCTCCCGTGCGTATTGAGCTCTTGCATCGCTGCTGCTGCTGCTGTGAGGCGTGGATCGCTTGTGTTGCAGGTCATCGTGGACGCGCTCCATTGGACGAGCTCCATTGGACGAGCTTCGGGTCATCATTTGAGCTTCGACGCAGCGAACATGGGCGTGATGCTGTCGACCCTGGTGTTTCAGCCCCCGCCGGCGACCTATGACTTCACACGGCGCTACTTCTTCTTGGCGACGTCCATGTACAATCGGATACCAGCGTTCTACATCCCCCAAGAGTGCGTGCTTCGCGACAGTTTTGCTGCTCAGGCATTTCCATTCTTGTTGCTGTCGTGTGGATAAGATGGATGCTGAGCGGTTTTGTGTGTGTTCTTTCGGCTTAATTTACACAGGAGGGCGCAGTACACGCTGCTTTTCTCCCACGGAAATGCGGAAGGTTCGTACATGCGGTTGCTGCTGTTGCATTCATTGCGGGGTTCGAGGTGTCAGCAATAGAACCTTTTCTTCATACTATTGTGTAGATCTTGGGATGATTTATGACTGGTTTCGCGAAGTGGGCCGTCGACTCAACGTACGTTTGTGCTGCACGGTATGGAGACTGCTGCGTGGAATTCGTGCTAACTCTTGCCGCGTCGATGCATGGCCGAGCAGGTCAATGTAATGGCGTACGACTATTCTGGGTACGGGATCAGTGAAGGCGAGCCGAGCGAAGACGCGTGCTTTGCTGACGTCGAGGCAGCATTCGCATTCCTGGTGAACGTCAAGAAGACACCTCCAAGCAACGTCATCCTGTACGTACCCGTTTAGGAGGCATCGATGCGCTCTGGCAACTCACCTTCATTGAATGGATTTGTGCTTCAGCTATGGGAGATCTCTGGGCTCGGGACCGACGACGTACCTTGCTGTAAAGCAATCTCGTCTGGGTCAACCTGTAGCTGGCGTGATCCTGCAGAGTCCGCTGCTGTCCATTTTCCGCGTCGCGTTCAATTTCCGGTATACGCTTCCCGGCGATCTGTTCTGCAACATCGATATCATCAAAGAGGTCGAGTCTCCTGTGACGATCATCCACGGCACGCGCGACGAAGTCGTCCCATTCTGGCACGGCGAAGGTCTCTTTGAGATGTGCAGGCAGGAGTGGCGATATAAACCACTCTGGGTGACTGACGCTGGCCATAACAATATCGAAGCGTTTCTGAGGTATGCCTGCGTTCCCATGCGCTTGCTCACTTCGTTTTCCCTCACACTTGTGTTGTGACTTGAATGGACACTGTCGTGCTGCAGCACGCTAGGAGACGATTTCTTTGCTCACTTGATTGGGTTCGTTAATATTTGCCATGAAACCAATGTTATTCGCATGACGGAAGCAGCAGCATTGGCAATGGCCGAGAAATCTTGACCTGAATCTTGGACGATAGGTACGTGGTGGAAAAGTAAGTGGGCAGCAACAGATAGAGTAAAATGAATGATATATTTACCCCGGTTTGAGTTTGTCTGTTTTGTACCTGTCTTTCGCCTATCTATTATGAACTGCGTATCCCGTGATTGCTGGATTTCCATCTATGCCAAGTGACCTAGGAGTAATGATTCTTGGGTAGGTTGTCAGCAGCCATGCACGAAGATACGAGGATGTCTAAATGTGCAATTTACCGCAGAGAGAAAACACTTCACCTAGACTGGGTTCACTCGCACTTTCTTGCTGCGGAGCGCGTAGTCTTGAAGCTTGGACCGAAGAGAGCCTACTAAAGATTTTGGAGCCGCTGAGGATTTTACAATTTCCTTCCGAACAACTTCAACTTGCTTACTGTTACTGGTTGCTTTGTGTTTTCCGGGAGACTTTCGCTTGCCAGGAGTTCGCGTTGGAGTTTGCATATGGACATCCTCATCGCCTTGTTGCTGGATTCGTACTTGATGTTGCAATTCAGCTATCTGCTGCTGCATCGCAAGTTCCTTAGCACTGAATGATGCCTTGAGGTCAGCGATGAGTTTTTGTTGTTTGTTTACCTTTTCCTGCTCACGCTGCAGTTGTTCTTGCAGTTCATTTTCGGAACGAGATGCTTCTTCTTCCATGATCATGACTCTGAGCTGGTACGATAACACTCCTTCCGTTAGCGCTCGATGCAAGCACTGCTCCGTGGCATTGTGTAGAGCGCTTAGTGCCACCGAACTGATTTCCAACGAGACTTTGAACGATTGCTCCGTCATGCGGTGATAAAAGGCGCCAAATACTTGTCTTGGAATAATGTACTGGCTTGCATCATCATTCAACAGCATCGCCTGCACAACTCTTTGAGCTCTCTTTTCTTCAAGTTCGTTGGTGTTGTTGGAGATGTTCCAAGCCTTGTCTTCTTCTTGCGCATCAGCATTCGCCTTCGCTAACGATTGTGGCTCGTAAATGTCATCGTAATCGGAGTGATATCCTTGTCCTGGTGCCGAGTCCTCATCCAAATCTGAACCGCCAGTGTCAAGAAGCTGTTCATCTACCAGCGCTTGAGCAGCCTCCAATGAATCGACGAACTGATTTTCATCTTTTCGAGGCAGCTCCCACGGTCTTGGCTTGCTGCTCTTGCAGCCACTGTCCATATCAAAATCACCGTCTTTGTTTTCTTCTTCTTCAGTACTATCGGAATCTGCATCGCTGTCACCATACCACGACCACTCAGGATCGTCGGAATCCTCGTCATCTTCCCAATTGGAGGCAATATAGTTCTGAACAAAATTTGTCTTCTTGAATCGTGCACCAGGCTCAAAATCTGGTTCATCGATCCACAACTTTGGATCACTGCTAAATGCGGTTTGCGACTCGACCATTTCTGTGACATGGAAGGTGGTCTCTTCGCCACCCGAAGACGTTAGGATGCACACATCGTCGTACCCATACACTCGAATCCCATGGAATCGGCATGCTTGCATCACATCGATCAGTCGGACTCGCATGCACCGAGCCCCTGTCACGTAAACAAACATGGAATCCAGCAACTTGTCGACAAAGTCGAGCAAGTGTTTTCGCGTGTGGATGACAACCCGCTCGGAGCTCGTGCGAAATCCAGCGCGCAACAGGAAACGCCGAATCGCGGCGTCTGTGATGATCTGCTCTGCTGTAGGTCGTTGGATGCCGCGGCCAATGCTCGCTGCTGAACATGGCCCGCCGCCGTCGCAATGGCGTCTTCGCACGCGGTACTCCATGGCTGCTTCGTCTTCGGGTAATGCGCTTGGAATTGGCTGCAGGGTCTCCGCACGATACTCGTCTGTCTGCAGTGCAGACGTGGGTACAGATTCGAGTTTGAATTCAAAAGTGATGCGCGGGAAAGCATTTCATGTGGTACGCGACAAATGGGAAACCCTAGTATTGACACCAACTCCATCAAATACACCGTCTTTTGTGACTTTGTTGTCATGCTCCTCCAAAACCACTCGTTGAGTCTATGTGGTGTCAAAACAATCAACCTTGTTTTGATTTAGAGTGCAGTCTCCAACGTCTTCTGGCAATTTGAATTTGGTTTGCGCGCGCGAATTGAGCGCCGACAGATCGAGTCATCGGAACGTGGCGGCGAAAATGGAGGAAGACACGCAGCAGCGGATCACGTACCTGCTGCAGGAGATCGACGCCAACATCTGCTCGGCGCACCGCTCGGCGACGCAGATCTGCACGACCGTGCGGCGCCATCACCAGATCCTGAAGCAGATCCACGAGGCCACGCAGGTGTGGAAGCCCCTCTTTGAATCGTTCGCGTACCAGCCAGTTGTCAGGAGACCGCCGGCCACCCCCGCGACGTCGACGTACGCGCGATCGACGCCAGGATCCCGTGCAGCTGTAGGAAAGAGTAGAAGAGGCAGAGGAGGTGATAGAAGCGAATACAACGAACAGGACGACGAATATGAAGACGACGAGGAGTCGATCGTGGTCGGCGAGCAGTTGTTCAAGACCACGACTTTGGCGCAGCATCTAGAGCGCAGTGTGAACGAGAGTTTCAACGTCAGTATTGCGAGCGATAACCTCCCGCAGATGACGAGAACGTCGTACATGCCGACCCCAGCGTATCGCCAGAATGGGAATGCTCATGACGTTTCGTCATCGATCAATACAGAGGAGCGAAGCAACTGGTCTCCTGCGATGAGCTCCCCCATTCGCACCGGAGTCCTGAAGGTAACCTGTCTTTGTAGTTGCTTGTGTATGCTTTGCCGATTTTATCATGCTGTTGCTGATCTCTCACTGCATGATGGTATGTGTGATATTCAGTCAAATCAACGCCAAGGTGGAGAGAGACGTATCATGACTCCAGACTCGGCAATCAGCAGCGTTGCTCACAACAGTCCAATCAGCAAGAATCTGATGAAAATGGGGGCATTCGAGTTCACACCACCAAAAGCTGGCAAGTCTACCAAGAGCAGAGAGAGTCAAGAGCAGGAGGAATCAGCCACACCATCAACGCCAGAGATGCCAATGTTCGCTACATTAGATGCTGAGGTGACTCTTGGAGCTCAATCACCAGCGCGAACTCCCACTGCTGACAGTCGTGCAGGCTCGCCAATGGGGTTGTCAAGTGCATCTCACCGGAAGCGAAAGCGCTTACAAAGTCCGGAGTCGAAGCCATCTACCGCATACCCAATGACGCATTACCCTGTCAACCCGAACAAGTCCAGCCCAGGCTTCAGCTCTCCGAAGTGGAAGTCTCCTGGATCCTTTTCGAGCTTGCGGCGAAAGTACAGCATGGGCGTTCCAGACTACTCCACGCCAACGAAATTTCGCCCACTTGAGAGCCGTGCAAGCATAGAAGCCAGCGTTGCGCGGGCGAGTCAGGATCTCATGGCAGACGAGGATCCTGTGACCCCACCTTTTGATTTGGCGTCTCCGCTGCTTCGAACCCAATTGAAGGCAATGACGCCGCATACACCACTCTCAAATCGTTTGGTAGGCGCGAATCTCGATATTGGAACCATGTCTCAAGAATCCAAGCTTCAAGACTACGACGACTCGTTCAATGCCGGTGAACCCGCTCCTCAATTTGAGATTGCCCTTTTCCCGGCTGCATTCCAGGTTCGCATGCTGGGATTTTCACCATTATCGTTGTTCTTACTGCATGATCGATATAATCTAACTTTGCTCTCGTGTTGGCGTGTCCAGCGAGGAGTCGGAGCGGTCCAAATTTCAACCTTGTACAGCAAGTTCCAAGGGATCGATAACGCGAATCTTCCAACCTTTGTAAGTACTGCTGAATGGTATGATACTGTTTGTTGCTCATGATGTCTCACACTATCGTTGATTTGAGCAGAGCGTGGACCAGCTTGCTGAAAAGCTTCCTGACTATGGCAAAGAGAAGATTGAGATCTTGCTGGATACCTTGGTGTCCAGGCGGCTTTTGCGACCGTTCGTAGTTGAAGGCACGATGTTCTGGCAGATTCCAGTGTAAGAATGGAAGGAATATTTCCTGAGCGAGCGGACGAGTAGAAGAAGCCGGTAGTGATTTGGAAGGGAGAGGGTCATCCTATTGACTGTTGAAGAAGAAAGCGCGCGGAAGCACGGATGTTCGTACATGCAATGGTCGGTTATGAAGCTGCGGTGGACCAACGGCGAGCGCGTTGTCGTCTCAGAACGCAGAAGACATTAGGATACGCACAGCGGTGGTTACAGAAATATCTCAGTACCTGTTCAGCTCAAGAAGGGGTAAGGGAGAGAAAGGGTCACAGGGGCAATTTTTCATCGACGACACGCGCTCAGATCCTTTTCACGCATGCGAACTGTGCACCTTGGCTACGAAGGATGGCGAGGTCTCTCCAACCCGATCTGACCTGGTCAAGCAAGCACGAGCAAAAGGAGACGAAGGAGTAGCAATGACGAGGTATGTGTTTTGATAAGAATAATAAAAGGTAACAACGATTTTCATTATTGTTTATAGGGATTACGTTGGGTTGGTTTGGTTGGGGATTTCGTTTCGCTACTTTCTTATCCAAACATCTCGAGCACGAGAGCATGGCTTCATACGATAGCGCATATATACGCAGCAACTTGGTCGCAAAGGGCTACAGGGAATAATAATAAATAAAAACTTACACATGCACACATCCAACTGCGAGTCATGTAAAACTGATCATGGAGGAGAATGCGGAGCTTGGAGGAGAGGGAGGGAGGGAGGAAAGCGCGCGGAAGCTTCTAATCGGAGGAAATGGACGACGTTGTTGGGAAGTCGAGCAGATCTCCGTCTTCTGACGCGAAATAATTATCTTGGAGGTTGTCCGACATCAGCTCGAGCGACGACGAGCGCTCGTACAGCGGCTCGTCGAAGCTGCTGCTCTCATCCGAGCTGTTGAGGTTCAGACTGTCTACGTCGTCGTATTCTTCGAGCACTGGCGACAGCGGCGAAGACACGCTCTTGGGGGACGCCAACAGCGACGATTCGTCTACCGACTTGGTCATAAGCAGGATGCTGTCGATCAGCGCCATGTTCTCTTGGCTGACGACATCGCTGCTGCTTTCCTCGTCGCTGCTTGCAGTCGGAGACTGGGGCGACAGCAGCAGATCCGCGTCCGCTTCTGCCGAGCGCTTGTCGCTGCTGCTCTTCGCCGTTGTGTGTTGCTTCGCGGTCTCGCTGGTACTGCTTTCACTCTCGCCGAAGAAGAGCGCGTCGTAGAACATGCGGTCGGCTTGCTCCTCCTTCTTGGTCATGAGGCGCTGGATCTCCATTTGGATCTTCTCCTTCTCATCCGACTCGAGCAGGTTCGCGCAAAACTTCTTTGCGTGCCCGGGAAGCAAGTGGTCCACGAAGTTCGGGTCCACTGGGTCGTAAAAGTAGCCGTCGCCGACCTTGCGCTTGCGCGACTCGCGCTTCTCGTCCAGGAAAGGCTGGCGCCACTGCCACGGACACTTCATGATCGCCTGGTGGCTGGTCATCGAGCACGGCGTGTTGGGCGAGTCCATTGTGTGCAAACAGATCGACAGAGAGAGCAGGCGGCGGATACGTGAATGCGGAGAAAGCGTTGGGACGTGTGTGCGAAGCTCTTTGCCTGCCCTTTGGCGCTCAATTTCGCTTGTGGCTCGCCTGGCGAACGGCCAAATGCCTTCTGCCTGTCTCCTGGCTTTTCTCTTTCGCTCCCCGTCCCCCTCGCGTCCCCTTTCCCTGCCGCTTCATAGCTAAAAGGGGTTTGGGGATCGGTTATTTATTTTAAGGAGAGCCACGTTGTTCTGTGGATCAACATCGATGGTAATCTATTCTTTTTTTTGATTTTGTTGTGATTGTTTGCACTCATTCATATGGATAAAGAGATGGGGGGATGTAATTTACCAGTTCTAAACATAGCAGATGCGAACATTCTGCACCAACCAAATGCGCGGAATGGCACAAGAGTGATGGTTTGGAGTTGGGCGGTTGAAGACCATTCAAAATGCGCAGGTTCAGTTCAACATGCGATGTTATCCACTAAATTACTACAGTAAATAAATTACTTCCCGCTCCTGTCCGCATTGCAACACCAAATAGGAATGAAGGAGATGCAAACTGATGGTTTCGATCGCAGAAGCCACCACTGGCGGAAACAAACGTGTCCGCAATAGCCCATCGTCAGCAGCATTCACCCACGTACGTGGCGGCGGTGCTTTCGCCTCGCTCATGCACCGTGGATCACCGTCGGCTGCTCCTTGCACGACTTGTTCTAGAACACCCACACCGACTTGGCCTGATTGTGCACTGACTGGCTGGCAGGTTGACATCGGCCAACCAACACTCTCTGGAGTGGTGATGGATGCGAGCAAAGGAGGATTCATTCACTCTGTGCCACCCTCCGTCGTCAGCACACGAACAAGTGAGCAGACGTTTGCGCCAGAAGAGAGTTCCTCGAAAAACTAAAAAGTGGGTTGATGAAAGCTCCTCTTCGAGAATAGAGTGCAAGGAACATTCTTGCTGGTGGTGCCTTATAAAATGACGAGCAGCTCACACTGCGAGCTTCGGTGAAACATGTTGGCAGCCAGCTCTTGTTTGGACTGCGACTCGATTTGGTTCTTTTCTTCCAGCAGGCATTCATTTTAGAGACAGCTTAACAATTTGCTGCAGCGTCCCCTTTTCCTTTTGGATGTCTCTTCTAGTGACAATTGCACTCACTGCATGTGCAACACGCGCACACACTGGTCAAGTGACTGAACTGGCGACTTGCACTCCATTGCCATTTGCCGCCTTCGTCCACCGCCATCCACCATCCGGCACACTGTGCCGGGTGCACGTTGCGGCCACCATCCGATCCGCAAGGTGGAGAGCGGATCCCTCTCGTGTGACAACTCTCGCACCCAGCGTATTTCTGCACCTTGGTCGCTTTTTACGCCAATCAGGACGCTCCTCCACCAGTTTGCCCTTGCCCCTCCGCTACACACCTGCTCCCGTCCACTCAATCAGCTTGTTGAAATTTATATGGTAATTTATTCGCGCGTCGACTCCCACGCACAAAAAAAGAACGCTGGCTCTTCGCCAAAAAGATCTCTTTGTTGTTTCACCAAACAGCTGGAGGGCACCAATATGACGACCCCCAAAATTCGATACTTTGTTTTGGGATGATCTGATTTATTTAGAGATATTTTGGGCTTTGGCACTTCAACAAGAGTGTGTGTGAGTGAGTGGTGGACGTCCTTTCACGCACCTCTTCGCTCAAGTCCGCGTCAAGGGGACAATTGCAAGCCGAAGGGACTGACTGACTGATCGGTGCTGCCATGGACTGGGAGGCGAACCTCGCGGCGATCATCAAGTGCACGGATGCGAATCTGGAGCAGCAGTTCCGGCAGTTTGCTGACATGACCGTGGACCTCACCACCTTCAGTCCGGACACACCACAGTAGCCATTCCGTCAGATGGTCGCCACGATCCGCGAACAAGGCAACTCGTTGCACGCCACGTCTCAAGAGAAGTTGTCGCGCGTGGAGCTCCTCGTGCAGTTCAATGCATGCATGGAGCTCATCAAAGCACAGTTTCAGGCAAATCTGCAGCACCAGGCGCAGCAAATCGCCGAGATCACGCGAACGACGAGCTCCTCGAATCTGCTCCTTGATGCGCTCACGCAGAAGGTTAACCGCGGATTGACTGACGAAGTCAGCGAGTTGCGTAATGAGTTGTACGCGCTGAAAAGCCATGTGACTAAGATGACGACAATGTTTGACAGCCGAACTTCTCAATCTCAGCAGCAGGAACCAGTAGCGCCGGGACATGCTCCTGCTATTCCAGTCAAAGATCCCGCCGAAGAGGGAGAACGCGCGCGCCAGAAGGCAAAGCGAAAGGTTGAGCTCGTGAACGAGCTGCAAACCCACGTGCTTGGTGTCATGGACGAGCGTGTGCGTGCCAAAGTGAAAGAGTTCGAGAGCAGCGTGCAATCACGTCTGGATAAATGGCAAGTCCTGTACCGTCAGTGCGTGGTGATGCAAACGCGCTCTCATACTGTTTGCCAAGAACACCATTCCACCCTCACCACGTCAATTGATACCCAACTTAAAGCCCTGCAGCAGCAACTCCACAGCGAGCTCGCGGCCAATACCCGGGATGTGAACGACCGCATGCAGCAAGTGAAGCACGAGGTCACGACGGCAGCTTCTGCATTGGTAGACGCGAAGGCTGCGGCGTGCCAGACGCGACAGATCGACTTGTTGAAGGTGATCGAGTGCGAGCAAACAGAGTGCAAGCAGGCGATCGAGAGCGTGCAAGAAAGTTGCCGGAAATCACGGCACGGTCTGGAAGATCAAGTGCACACACTCGCACAGGACACTCGCACGAAGCGCAACCAGACGATTGAAACCGTTGATTCCAAAGTCAAGGACGTCGAAAAACACACTGCGAGCGCTTGTTCTGCGCTAGGAAGCGAGTTGCAGAAGCGATTGGAGACGTGTTCGAGTACCCTGACAGCGCAGAGCGATGCGCTAAGAGCTGCAGTTGAGCACAAGGTGAGTGTCTGTGAAGGCTCCATAGCCAAACTTGGTGAGACTGCGGCGACATTGTCTGCGTCCGCGGAGATTGCGAAGGAATCAGCAAAGGAGGCAATAAGCAGAGCTACGAAGATGAGCAGTGATGACCCCAAGAGCAATGCGGCTGTCAGTAGCGCTAGCTCGAATGCAGACAACGATACCCGCGCGTACCTGACTGCGATGGACGCGATGCTGCAGAAAATGGATCTGCAACTCCAGCTACAGACTCAAGTGCAGCAACAAGCACAAGCGGCTCAGATTCCACCAATGTATCCTCGCTACTGGGCACCTTCGTCTCACCACCAGTTTGTCGCTGCCCCAGGCTTACCTGCTCCAATTTCAGCTAATTACCCAGCGGCTCCAGCTTTGTCACAGCCTCCGACAGCTTATGCAGGTGGCGGCGGACATCACAGGGCTGCCTCCATGCCAGATACGGCAAATTCTGGTGCCAGTACTGTGGGTGGTCAGTCCAAATCGTCAGCAGCATCAGCTAACAAACCTGTGGACGCACCTCCACCTTCATTGAAGCCTGGGATAACGACAGATCAACCAGCGAAACCATTTAGTGCTACAGCAGCTTTAGCTGATCAAGAAGATGCCAAAACAGCAGCGTCAGTCAGATCACTGGTGGCCGATACTTTAGGCGATGCTCTCAGCACCCGCAGTGGTGATGCTGTCAAGAGTACAAGTGGACAACCTGCTCCCAGTGTCGCAAAAGACGCTTCTCCTCCTCCTGCTACAGCTACTCCAGACGCTATAGTCGAGGATCCTGCAGTAAAGATCCAGGAAACCATCGCGGCGACGGCAAAAGGTGCGCTCGCCGAAGCCGAAATGGCCAAATTACGTGTGGAAACGCTTCGCAAGCAAGAAATGGAGATGCGGCAACAGCAGCAGCAGAGTGCTTCGACTTCACAGCCGCAACAGCAAGGGATCCGAAGCGGACCAAGCCCGATCAATGCGGCAACATCTCTTCCATCATCAACAGCAGTACCACCTCATGCTCTTCCTCCTCATTTGGCTCGTGCAGAGTCTTCATCGGCTTTACTCTCGTCATCTCCGAGTGAACCTGCTCGTGCAAACGACACCTCGTCAAGTAATGCCCCACTTTCTAGACCACGAAGCAACTCCATTACTGGAGGTGTGACCCCGAGTGAGCAAACAGCGGGGTTGACGCGTCCACCTGTGCCTCCTTCTCCCTCAATGATGCCGCCGCAACAGCAGCAAAAGCCACCTTCAGCTGCGCCACCAGTGCCCTCTTCTAGCATGGGAAAGCCTCCTCCACCGAGTCCACTAATCCCACGACCGACAGCAGCAGTGCCAAGCCTGGAAGCGAAAGCTACACCAAGCGGAAGTGGCAGCCTTAGTGGTGTCGCTCCCCTGCTTCGCCTCGCATTCAACCTATAAGTCAGACCTCACCTGATGTTGCTGCTACACCAGGACCACCACTTCCGGTGCCAAATCCACTGCAGTCAACTGGTAAGCCTCAGGTAGCATCAGCTCCCCCACCGCCACCTCAAGCACCCGGAAGACCCGCAGCTCCATCTATCAACTCAGTAGTCACTGAAAGCAAGCCTGCACAGCCACTTTCTTCTGCACCACTATCTCCGTCCCCAGCTGCGTCTACACCATTTCTGTCGTCGTCGGCTTCTCATGTACTTTGTTCTCGTTGTCGCCTACCCGTTCGCAGTGACCAGCGTACCGAGCACGAGCGCTCACAATGTCCCAAGCGCACTGAGGAATGCGCGACTTGCGATAGCAACGTGCTCTGGAACGACGCTGACGCGCACAAGAGGCAGTGCGCGGCGAGAGGATCGTCGAGTTCGCTTGGCACACAGCTACGCAGCATGGACAGCAACGAGTCACCTCGCAGTGCGAGTGGCGCAGGTACTGGCACTGGCACCACCACCACCACGCCGAGTAGCAGCACCATGAAGACTTGCCGCCATTGTAATGCCGACGTGCCTGGTTCCGATCTCTTTGAGCACGAACTGCGCTGCGACAAGATGCTCAAACAGTGTCCGCACTGCCTTCGACGGCAAAAAGTGCGTCTGGGGTTCAATACCCCTCTGTCTTTATCTTCCCTCTTTCTGCTGCTCTGATCCAATGACTCATATTTGTTTGTTTGATTGCGTTTGTAGCTCGCGGATCTGCAGGAGCATATCAAGGACTGGGATCGTCGACTCGTGCCGTGCCCCAACAACTGCGGCGGCAAGTTCCTGCAACGCGGGATCTCCAAGCACCTCGCGGCGCGGTGTCCAAACAAGAGTAGCAGCACTACGAGTCCACCACCAACGACTGGTGCAAGTGTACCCACCGTTTCAACTCCGTCTACGTCGTGATATGTGTGTCTCTCTCTCTCTCTGGTTTCCTCATTGCAAAGCTGCGACTGGAAACCCAAGCGCTGCCAGCACTGCAGCATGGTGATCATCTCGCAGGACCTCGCGCGGCATGAGGCGTCATGCAAGGCGAGCCAGAAAAACTGCGTCCACTGCAGTGAGAGCGTACGTCGGTCCTTGATTTGATTTGGCTGAGTAGCGTACGTGTGTCTGACTCTAAGTGATTCAATTTGCTCTGCTCGTGTGCTTAGATGCCGCATGCTGCGCTTGGTGGCCACACGGTGCGGTGCTCCAAGCGTCCGATCAAGTGCATCCGGTGCTGCCAGCAGTTCCCCGCCGATTTCATGGTGAGGAAGCTGCCGACGGATTTGTCAACTGCGAGAGCGCCAAGTTGCGTCTCGCCATGCGGTCTGCGAGCGCGTTGTCCGAGTCTACCAGCAGCAACCATAATGGGTACACGAGTGCAATTGTCAAGTCGACTGTGATATCGAAGTCGCAAGAACTATGTGCACTTACCATTCGCTTTTGGCTGCCCAAGCGGCATGTTTGATGCAGTTGATGATGGTTTTGCAGCTGTCGATGAGGGTGAAGTCACTCCACCTGGGTGATTTATTGATACCGTTGGCGGATGCGGAGGTAGTGGCGGGATGTTGTTGCCCAAGGCAGGTGAAGGCACCGATATTCCGGCAGACACCGTTGTTGGCCGTGCTGCTGCTGTTTGTGGAAGCGTTGTGGCATTGCTACTGGTTGCTGGCGTCGAGGACGGGACGAATTTGCAGTTGGTGGAGTGTGCGACGATCATCACTAGCTGGCTCTGCAGCGGCACTACCAGGATCGCGTTCGTGTGGGTACGTATAAGCATGCGTCTACATTGGAAGGACACCGCTCTTCCATTATACCTCAATGAGCATATCGTGTAGGAATGCGTCGCACACCAGTGGCGTGTCCGAACAGGACGATGAGGACCAATTGACGCTTGTTCAAGGTATGATACAGCCTTGGTTTCATAGTAAATGAGTAGACTCGTTGACTCAATGGCTTAACCGTATTTTGATTTCGTAGTCGTTGCGGAATGGAATGTGGAGAGCGTGTGCCTCTGGCTTCATGAAGACGTCGGAGTGCCCGAAGTCGTGGTATGTCAATAAGAGAAAAAAACTGGCCAAGTTCTCCATTTGTTGGCTGCAGCATGTCCAAATCAAATGTTGATTTCGCGTTCGTAGCCTCGGTTTCAGCAGCGCCGGTGCGATGGTGAGATGCTCTTGGATCTCACGGAAAGCGACCTGATCAACGACTTCGGCGTCAAGAACCGGATCCACTGCGAGCGCATCCTGAACGCGATCGAAGCCATCAAGACCGGCGACGAGTTCTCTGACGAAGAGGAAGAGAAGGAAGTGGACAATGACGAAGACGATGACGAAGAAGAGGATGATACAGATGTCACGGCAGTAGCAGCGAGTCAACGGCATGCGCGATCGTCCATGGGGGAAGGTGCGTACAATCTCCTATCGCACTTGCAAGTGTGGGGAATTCGATTCGCCACTGCTATGACGGTTAATGCTTGCCATGTTTGTGTATTCTGTAGCGCCATTTCTTCATCCACGCGATTTATTGCGCAGAAACTCGCTGCCGTCGCCAGAACGCGGTGGACCGTCGACTTCTCTGTCGTCGTCAAGTGCGATGGTACGGATTGTTCATAATTGAATGAGATTTTGCATTTGGGTGTGGGCTGATTACACGTTTTGTTTTTTCTGGCTTCGTCGGATCAATAGCGCTCTGTCCGTTGACTACCCCAACAGGTAAATTTGTGCCATCTCTTTGGGTAATGTTGCGAATGACACCACCCTGGCATCTCCATCATGTTCTCACATCATCATAGTCCAAAGACGAACAAGTAGAAACAATCAACACGAATCAAAGCAGCATCCTTGCGAATCTCTCATTAGTGTCGAACGTACAGCTCACTCATTTCACTCTCACGGTGTCACAAATTCCACGAGCGGCACGACTGACGGCCGTCCGTGAGCGCACTGGAAGGGCAACTTGCACTTGCAAAGCGCGTCAATCAGGTCGCGACATTGCGAGATGCTCAGGTAGTCGCCAAACATGATCGCGCTTCGGCATGCGCGCGAGTGCAGTAGTCGCGTGATCACTGGTGGACGCATCGTAGTCCACGACCAGTAGCCGTCGTTACGAGAAAGCAGCTGCAAGAAATCGCGGAGATCGTCGGCGTTCGCGCAGCGGGTGTCCACTTTCGGCATTGCTCTCAATTCGACAATATAGTCTCCATCACCGCCGCGATTGCGAGATTCCGAGGCGTACAAGTCGTACACTGGCTCAAACTCGGTCGAGTCGGACTCGGAGACCTCAAAGTCGAATCCCCAGGCACGGACAATGTGTTCATTGAATACGAGCGTCTGGGATTCTTTCATGTTGAGCAGCATGGGTACAGGCTGCTGGTACACGTGGACTTCAATATTCAGGTCGTCGCCATCGGGACCAAAAATCGACAGCTCCAACTGCTCAAGCTTGACTCGCTCGTCAGCAGCGTGCTGATCGATGCAGAACAGCAAGTTGCCGTGCGTGTCGTCGTGAGCCTGGACGAGGATGAACTTCCGATCTACCTGCCGAATCACTTCGAGATCCTTCAGTACAGATCTGGAGATTTTGAAATTGCGGAGCTGCTTCAACTCGCGAACGTTGTCGATTCTCAGCGTGCATTTCGAGGCGCGTGGGAGTTTCAAGTTGAACGTGCGCCGTGCTTGCTTTTGAGTAGCCACTGGTGAAGCGCGCGAGAGTGTGGTCGGCTGCGCTTGGCTAAAGTAGTGCGAGCGAACGTGCTTTGTAGGCAGCACCGGTAGACGCACTGCTTCTCGTTTTCCGTAAGCTGTTGGAGTGAAATTTGCAGTCTCGGAAAAGGCTTCAGCGTCAACTTGATCATCCTCAGCCGTGGGAAGCCGACTGGTACTAAGCCAGAGATTATTCTGAGACTCAGAAGTTGGAGTCCACTTTCCCCATAAATCATGTAAATATCATACCCATTAGCCACCTGAAACAACTTAGAAAACGGTCAAACGTTGCTACCTACCTCTGGTGTGGAAGATGTTGGGTGACCGGCAAGCTTTGGGGTCTTAGTTCCTGAGAAGAACACACTCGCGAGACCACGATCGCCCACCTCTGTAGCCTCTTCCCGCGCCTGACGAGTTTGGTCGGTATATTCGGACTTAAGGTTGGCATTCTGAGGAATGAGCGAAGTGCTCTGGTCCGCAATTGGCTCAATATAATCGCGTGAGGGTGGATGCAGAGGTAAGGATTCCTGAAAGTACTCGCTGTGGTCGTCGCAGGCGAAGTCTTCTTTCTCTCCGTCAAAGTCCTGTACGAGTCGTCCAGCGTAACCTCTGTCCCTGCAAATACAGACGAATGTGATTAGTGCATGTCTTTGAAGTCATTTTAGTTAGAATCACCAGTTCGTACCCGCGCATGTTAACGTGGCCACAAGATTCACAGGAAGCACACCAACCCGCTTCATTCAAACATTGATCACACTCGAAAACCTGTCAAGTTAAGGCATTGTAATCGTAAGACCTCCACTTCATCAGAAATAATACTTGGGAGCAAGCACACACCTGTTCATTATGGTACTCTTGGTTGCCATAGTGCCCCCAGTTGGTTCTTGCATCTTCCACATGGAACACAACTTCGTCGCTTCCTACTGACCGCACTTCATGCAGCAGATTCGAATCGATGTCATGGTCCTCGAAAGCTTCAAAGTCGTCCGCGTAAACCAACTGCCGGCGAGACGACTCTCGGTCGGGATCGTTCGGTTGCAGCTCGTAAAATAGGGCAAATTGGTCTTGATCAGCATGGCTTTGCCTTTCCAGATGCTCGTCAGAAGTCGTCCACTCTGATTCGCATCCACATAGATGACACTCGTCCGGTGTTTCTTTGGCAACAACCATGTCAGGAGCTTCGTCATCGCAGCTCTCCATGAACTCGACCGCATGGCCATCGCGCTCGAACTCAAACTGAACATCAACAGACTCTTGGTCGCTTCGAGCCTGAACGATGCAGCAGTAAGACAACAGAAAAAGAATCACCAGTTTATCGGCTGCTTCGTCATTGACACACCTTTTTGCTATCGATTTCATGCGAACAATCTTCGTTTGGTCCCGCCTCTTGATCAGCACTGGTCACAGCAAACATCTACCAAATCATTGTCGACAAATGTTTCTACGTGAGACGAGGGAGAACAACACCAAAACTCACTGGAGTGAAAATGTACCTGCAAGAGGTCGTAAAGTAGTTGCTGGAGACACTCTGGCGACCTGAACTCTATGCTTCGGCCATTCTCGTCCCACCCAAGATCGTATTGGGGCGTGGAGCAGTCCACTTTCAGCACAAAGATGGGAATCCCTGCCGTTGTGCGAACGATACAATTCGCTTTGTGAGTCTTGTGGTTTGTTGAGAAGAAATCAAGCAATCGTACCGATGCCAAAATCGAGCGCCAGTTGAGTGATGAGCTTGGCGCATTCCTCATGGAAGCCTTCGATCCATCGGTTCTGGAAAAACACGTACTGGTAGTACGCTCTCGCTTGCTTCAACCCCGCTAGCGAGACTTCCCATGAGTCACGAATCAGTGCAAAGTAGCCTTGCACTGAAAACGGCTTTTGATCTGGTGTGAAGCTCACATACTTCAAAATGGTTGGACTTTTCGAGTGAGCACTAGTACTTCATACCACACTTAGTACTATCATCAGGCATTGCGATGCTTGCGTCTTACCTCCATCCCATTGCCAATCGCGTCGCCAAACATCTTAATGAAGCGCTCTCTACAGGAATGCGTCCCACTGATCCGAAGTGGCTGACACGTATTCTCTGTAGCCACAGATCTGTGAGTGCACTTCGTGGTTGCTGAACCCTCAAAATGAAGCGTAGGCTTACTTTCAAAGATCAATTCAATCGATAGCGACGGCCAGATTACTGACAGATTGATGCAGAGCGTTTGGATTCCTTTCACGAGCTTTGTGCAATGCCTTGGATTCTCAAACATATCTTTGGCGCGAACAGGGAGGACCGTGAAGAGCTGACGGACAGTGAGCGTCGTGCCGTGGCTCTTGTGAGTTGTCTTTGATCGCCCATTGAAGATCACGACGCCCTCCTAGGAAAACGTTGTTATCGTTGCTAAGAATGATCCGGTTTGAATGTCACAGCACCAATATTACCAAAAGTACCTGGATCACTTTCTTATGCGAAGTCCATTGATTTTTCTCTCGACTTTCGATCTCCATTGTCGCTAAGGAGCCTAAAGCGTGCAGATATTCGCCACGAGAACCGTAGTGCCCCTGCCGATCTTTGTCTTTTCGAGACGCTACTGCGAGCACAAGTGCGCAAGTGAGAGCGCAGGCAAGTGATGCATGCAGTCGTGAGACTAGTGTTCATACCAGCGCATTCGCCGATGCACTCGTACAAGCTGGCGGCCGGAATGCCATCACCTATATGATCTCTTGTGAGCACTAAACCAGGATGCGTTTTGCTGAGAGTGCAAGCGCTATACCATCATCAGCGACAGTAAACGAGCCGCTCGGCACATCGATCCACACTTTGATCGACCTGGCATGTGCATCAATCGCATTGTACATCGCTGTCGTCGCACGCAAATGACGTCAAATATGAAAACAATAACAGCAAAAAGTAGTCAAATGCATTCGACTCTCTCACCTTCTTGTACTGCGGTCACGAGATTTGGGATCACGTACGCTGCGCGCAGGACATCACGGCTTCGTTGCTCCAGCGCTTGGATCTCCCGCATGACTCGTGTGGCGTCTCTGTCTGTCTGTTCCACCTTTCGTTCGTATTGCTCCTGCTGGTGTGTCTGGTAGATTCTTTTGCTGTTTTATTTTTCCTCTATGGTTGCAACTGCGGCGCGCACAAAGCAAGTGTTGCGGTGCAGCAAGAACGTACCCATCTGAAAGTGTTGCACTTTCTAGGAATGATGGTCGTTTTGAGTGCGCCTTTCTCATTTCTTCAGTGACAGAAACCAGCACCTGCTCTGCTGCCCATCCTGGCACTTTGCACTGAGCTTCAATCTGTTCGTTTGCTGTGTGTGTGACAGTTGCAGTTGCGGTTGGTTTCGGTGGCCGTATGCCCATCGATTGGCGCACCCGCGAATGCGTAAATTTAGCACCTCAGACAGGGGGAATATGAGATCATGACGACAGCCACGTCTTCTCAACTACGCAGCGCAGTGGCATCACTCTCCGCTCCTGTACACGTTGTTAGTCCTCCCTGGATACTGAGTGTGGCTGCTCCTGTGTGAGTGATGCGCCGAGGGAGTTTGGGCCTCGATGGCGCTGAATCGCAGTATTGTGACCTCTCGGTATGGGGCAAAGTGAGACTTCGATTCGAACTACGCTGGATGGCAAGCAGAAAAACGTGTTGTGTGATTCAGAACCTCATGCAGCACAAGAAGCAGACTCTCGCGAGTGCATCGCCGCCAGTTGCTACCTAGGTCACAAAAGAACGAATAGTTTCAGGACAAATGAACCACTCGTATTGGTTCTGTATCGTGGAAGATTTTACCATTCTGTATAAATATGATGCCAATATGCCACCCACCGCGACAGGGTATCGCGGCCATCTTTCTCGGCCACTTCTATCCCCAGTCCATACGATTCTCAACAATTTCGTCGCAAATCGGCATCACAAGCAGCAGCACCAAGAAGTTCAACGCAGTTGATCGATGGGAAGTAATGCACGGCGTCTTTCGTCGTGTCCACAAATCGAAGATCCCCAGGCGCGATCGCTGCCATTGCGCGCTCATCGGTGCTCGGCCGCGATGAGGACGACGACTTGAAGATACTCGTAGGTTTGAGCGCAGCGCCACGCGACAGCCGAGCGTACACGACCTCGTCCTGGATCAACTCGTCCACAAGGCTTCGGAGGCTCTGGATGCTCAGTAACTTGTGCGTTTTGCGGTGCAGCACGTGGTCCTGGATTCCTGGACTGCACATGATGATATTCACCACTTTGCGCTTCAGCACGAGCTCCACTTTGGTGTTGGCGCTTCCGTCTAGTAGATACCACGGACGCGCGACGATCGCTTGCGTCTTATCAAACACGAAATGCGTCTTCTCGTCCGTCGACTTGTTGGACACCCGGTACGGGTTCAGCGTCCAGATGTCGCCGTGCTCCTTCAAGACAAAGCGAACATGTGCGTAACCATTCACTTCAATCACACGACTTTGACGCACCAGCGAGTCCACTTCGCGCATAACCAAAGGTTCTTTCTCCAGTGATGTTGATGCACAACGAGCAGGCTTTGTGACGATGCCCTGCTTGCTCGCTTCCATGCATGAATCCACTTGGATTGCACGCATCAGTTCGGCAAACGACAGGCCGTTGCTGCCAGCTTTGTCGAGTGCAACAATCACCAATGCCGACCAATCGGTGTCGCTCCGTTTCCGAGCCGCAGCCTTTCCATTCACGGCGCCAGATGCATACTCATCTTTCAGTGCTGGGCTCGTTGAAAACGCCTCCATAGTCTTTGCTCGATCCAGTATCATTTCGTGGTTGACTTCGTTGAGCAATGCAACATGCGCACGTGATTTCACGGTCCAGTAGTCTTTGAGAAAATCATCCGGCACGGCCCCACCACAGCGATTGGCGAGGTGGCCTGCCAGTCCTTTCACAGCCATCGCTTTCTTTGTCTCTTCGGAATCGGCATTATGGCGGTCCGGATCCGGTTCCACATACTCGGGAACCATTTCCGAGATCGAAAGCACCATCGACGATAGCTCAACGGCCGCTTGCCCTGCCCCAGCATTCGGTTCGAGGTCGTGCTCAAAGAACCCTTCGTTCTCCTCGCAGGCTTCCTCGCCCTCAAGCATCACGCACTCTTTCACGTTCTCTTGGACAAACGAAGCGTACTCTGCAGCTTCACAGAACACTTCCATGGAGTAGTGCGCGATATGCAGACTCTTCATCTCATGGACGCGTGAGTGGATGCAAAATCCTCGCTCTTTCTGGTCGCCACTGACCGGTTTTCGTGTGCGTGTGATCAAACCTGCGAGCCAGAGATAGCGCCATACGAGCTTCACCTCGCCTTCGTTCCACTGACTGATCAGCATATCGGCCAGCAATGGGTAATAACTTGCACGCTCATGGAACAAGATCTGCAATGCACGATTCAGAAGTGCTGCTAGCCGAGGCTGCTTTGCCACCTCCAACTCTTCGTAGAACTTGCCGCCTGGGTTCTTCATGTGGGTGATGGATGCCTTGGTGCTCTCAACACGAGCACGAACTGCGGGCACCGTCATCAGCTCGCGCACACGCAAGTAGCAATCCTTAGAATTTTTGCTGAGAGCCTTCGCGAGTCCCTTCCACGAGATCCTTGTGCGCTCCAGCGAGGTGTTTCGAAACGCCAGACGTTCGTCGTCTTTCTGCAGCGCGAGAGGGATCTCGATGAACCACTGGCAGGACATTTCATGGACGTACGAGTCCATGAGCTTCATGTCCTCCTCCAGAGTCCATTTCGAGGCTCGCAGACTCTGTTTATCTGCGACCAGCCGTCGAAACCTGCTGACTGCAGCTTCTGTGTCATCGGTATGCGATACCCGACGCAGATCCACCACTCTGCTCCCAGACTCTGTCTTGCGTTTCTTCAGATCCCCAGTGAGGACAGTGGGGTTGTTCTGGAATCGCTTGCGCTTGAGGAACTGCATGGGCTCAGCAACAGCATCCGCTGCCTTCGCCTTCGCACTCGTCCTTCCCAAGTTTGCGAGTCCATGGGGGACCCATACCCGAAGCGTGTAGATGTTGTTATCTCGTAACGGCGCCGCGCGGATCAACTCGCTGTCCAGATTGACGCTCACACTATCCGCGTTCTTGGCTCCGCTGCCCATGCGCGCTCCTTCCAGGCTCAGGAAACGAAGAGATTTCCAGTACTCCTTGGCATTTCCGCCGCCTTTCAATTGGAAATCCAGTGGTACTCGTCCAGTGAAGTGGTCACTTCGGCCTTTGCCTGAAAAGCTGGCAGCATACACGTACGATTGCTTGGTCGGGAGCTGTTTCAGCACTTTTTCACCGCGCTTCACTGCGATTCGAACGCGCTCTTTCAGCTTGAACAGCCCGCCCGACAAAGTCGCGAATGCGACGTTCGACACCATCAACTCGAGGTCATCCGACGACCGAAACACGTTCAAAAGTCCCCGAGACGAACCGCTGACGCCTTGGATGAGCCCCAACTCGATCAGCACTCGAAGGATGCGAGAAAACCTGTCGGCTTCACAGCCGCGTACTTTTTGGCGAATCGGCTCCGAGAGAATGTCCCAGGAATCGCCACGAGTGATCGCCATGCGCACTTTGTTTTCCTCTGAGTCTGTCAGCAACTCATTCACACCAGCGAGTTGGATGTACTCCTTGATGCTCAACAGCTTCAGAACCTCTTTCAGCGCAAACGTGACGTCTCCGACGCCCGCTTCGGATTGATCTGCTTGCTGTTTCTGGGCATCCGCATCCAGCAAACGACCATTTTTGTCGACCGATTCCATGGCTTTGGCTTTTTGGCGCAAGTAATCAACTTTCTCCCACAATAAAATGTGCAGTGCGCGGCATCGATAAAGCGTCCCGATGAACATGCCGAGCTTGCGGTTTTGCTTGAACAGTTTCACCAGATTCACACGCGCGATCTTGTACGACGTGGCTGTGTACTTGACGACTTCCTTCGTCTCGTCCTGGATCTTGGCCTTCCGTCCGCGGTTGCGATTCGATACCACGACGACGTCCTCGTTATCGTGCTGCCCATCCCCCAAACTGTTCACGTACTTCTTTTGCTGCTGCTCCACATACGCATCCACAAACGCAATGATCGCCGTCCGATCGCAGTGATATCCTGGCAGCGCGACGCATTTGACCACGCGATCATTCTTTTGCAACACACGCTTCGGTGGCAACGTGATGTCCAGAGTTACAATCAGTTTGGCAGCTTCCAGCTCTTCCAGGATCCGTCGAATCGAGCGGATATCAATCACGCCAAATTCGTTACCAGATTCGCGCTCCGCGGCGATTAAGTTCGTCCGCAACTGATGCACCGACATGATCTTGTCCTGCCGGATGCGGTCCATCATGAACTCTTTGCGTCGCTCTACCGTGGATGCAATGAGCACCCCACGTGCCGCACCTATCATCGTCGACGGCTTGTCGTGCTCGTGCTTCTTCGTCTCGAGTTGCTGCTGCTCATTCTGATCAGATGGTGCCTCTATCAAATGGGGGAGGTCGTCCCCTGGTACATACATGCGATACATGGTGCTCTTCCCAACGACGACTTGCTCGACCGACACCTTGTACTTGGATATCAAGCCTTGCGCTAGTTTGTACGGGAGCTTGAAGGTCGGCACACCCAGCAAGTCTCGGATCTCCGGGATCGTCGCGCCTGCCTGTTTGCGATTCTGGATCGACGTGAACATTTGCTCCATGATGCCTCGTTCAATGACAGGTCCCATCGTGGGTGTCGGCAGCGGATCCACTGGTTCAAAATTGTCCGTCGAATGGCCACGCGCGCGCGAATTCGGCGCATGACGCAGACGAATACACCACAGCTTACGGCCTTTGTACTCGGCGCCAGTGTTGCATCGCGCCATAAATAATTCCAGCGGAAAGTTGCGGTGCGCCTGCATCTGGTGGAAAAAGTACTTGCGCAACTTCTCCTGCTGTCGCTTGTCGTACCCAAGTTCTCGACCGATATCTGCAAACACGCACGTCCGCTCGCCACGCGCGATCAGCATTTCCGCGATCACCTGCGGTACAAATTGCTTGGGGAACGCTTCGCACTCCATGGTCGCGGTCGGGGAGACCATGGACGGATGGAACTTGTCCGCAAACCGCGCCAGGTGCAGGATGTTGAACCGCCGTTGGTCGGCCGTGACCATATTCTTCTCGACATAGTTGCTCGCGATAAGCACGTCTAACAGATAGTGCAGCTTGCGGGAATCTCCAAACACGTTCGAATTGGTCAGCGCCGCGGCGTTCTCACCGCGTTCTCGTGAGCGACCGATCATCTCGAGCAGATCAAACTGAGGCGAGATCGTGTCCATCAGCGCTGGATCCACGACGCCGAGGTACTTTAACCGCAGTTCTTCGCACGCGACGACGCCGAGTACACTCTCGGGGGAATCCATAATTGCATCTTCGTAACTTTTGTTCGATACATCAGCCTGTTCGCCCAGCACGAAGCCGCGTGGACTTCGGTAGATCCATCCCATTCCCTCCGGATCCTGCGCGTCGTCTCGACTTCGGAAATCAGGTTGACTACTTGCTGGTTTCTTCTCCGAGTCTGCACTGTAATCGGGTGCGCTCTGCTTGTCTTTTCCTTGTTCTTCTTCATTATCAATGTCACTCGCGTCTCCACTCTTTGCGTCGACACTCCGCCGCCTCCGCTCCTTCTTGATCGGTGCCTGCCGACTCCTACTGCCGCTACTTGTGGCTTGTTCTTCTTTCTTACTGGATCCCGCAACGCGCTTGTTAATGCTCTCTCCAACACTACTTCTCGAAGAAAGTAATTTCCGCTGCTTCTTCGACGCATTCCGTCTTGCTGACGGCACGACAGGCTCCAGTTTCTGTTTGTACTTCTTCTTCGTATTCGCCTCTGCGGCACGCTTCTGCGGTGTGTCTTCACTGTGCTCCGACTCGGGCGATGCCATCAGCGTCGTCGACCATTTCCGCTTCTGTCGCGGCGGCGACGACATGGGCGAGCTCACATCGTCCATACTGTGACGCTTCTCATTATGCTGGTGTCCAGTGGACACAGCTGCTGCTGTTTCATCAAGCGATGCCGCTCCTGCCGCACGAACAGAGTCAGAGTCCGCAATGCGCATCATGCGGCAAAACTGCACGTGGCTCGTCATGGTGCGCAGCACGTGCCACGCGTACTTGCGGTACACGACGTCGTTCGCGGGGTCCACGAGCGCGAACATGTCCTTAATCGGGATGCCACACCGGCCCTCGAGCCCGATTTCCTCGAGACACCGCGCGATGAACGTCGGCATCGGCACCGCCTGCTGCTGGTGATGCGGGGGAAACGCCATGCTTCTCTCTCGTTCGTTTCTCGGTGTGTCGCGTGTTTCTGCGTCTCTGTATGGAGTCACTCGGTAGCCGCAACGCTCTGCAATACGCGCAACTACACGGCAGCGTTCGCGCGCGACAGGGGGTCGTGCCAAAGGCTGCTGACCGCGTTCAATTCGCGGCGCCGCCTTGCTCTTCCCGCGTTGATGCGTTTATTTGGCTGGAGAAAATGCGGCTTCCAGTGTGTCGTTTTCCTCGTCCTATTGGCTGTAGAGACGAGCGATTGCATCCATTTATAGCCAACCCAACTCGGAAGACACTGAATAACAACGCCTTATTCGCTATAATCGACACATATATTTAAGCCAATAGAAGCGCGGAATGGAATTCTCTGGTCACTGTCAAGAGCTCCGATGTCATTTTTGGTGCACACATCAACGGGAGAAGACAAATGGAAGCGCTGGAGGCCGCGTGTTTCGCGCTGCATGCGCCGCCGAGCGGGCTCGAGGCCGAGCGCAAACGCGCCGAGGCGGAGGCCGTGCTCGACCACTTCAAGCGCAGCCCGCGCGCGCTGCAGGACGCCATGGCCATGGTCGAGACCACGACGCACCCGGTCGTGCAGTTCCACTGCGTCGCCACGATCCGCGAGGTCACGCTCAAGCAATGGACGTCGCTCACGCTCGCCGAGAAAGCGCAGCCGCTCGACTTCGTGATGCGCTTCCTGTGGCAAAAGTACGCCGAGCTGCCGCACTTTGTGTCCAGCGCGATGCTGCAGACCGTCGTGCTGCTCATGAAGCGCGGATGGCTCGAGCGCGCGGCCACCGAGCGCGACGCGATCATCCAGCAGATGGGCAACATGCTTGGCGCAGGTGACGGCGCTGCAAGTGCAACGACCGTCACGACACGACTGATCGCGGCCAAGTGGCTGCTCGCGTTCGTGACCGAGTTCTCGTCGGCGTCGCGCGCGAGCGCCATGTTCCAGCCCGTGGAGTTCCACACCAAGTCGCGCAAGACGCTCGAGAAGCAGGGCTTGAAGCAGCTGCTAGGCTTTGCGGTCCATCTGCTCGAGGATCTGATCCGCACGACGACGGCGTGCAGCACGCCTGATGCGAGCTCTGGGAACCTGCTGAACGTGCCAAAGGAGCAGTTGGAGCTCCTCGAGACCGCGTTCATGTTGTGCGTCGAGATTTTGAACTGGAACTTTGGCGACGCGATGATGGGCAACTTGACGTGGAGTCTGAGTGCGTCGTCGGAGAAAGACGACGAGAGTAAGGCCGTGATCATCCCGCAGAGCGCGTGGCGCGACGTGCTCGTTCGCCCTGAGCTCATCCACTCGGCGTTCAACACGTACGCGTTTTTCCGCAGCCTAGCTACGAGGAACGAAACTTTGTTGCATCTCGCACGACAGTACCTCATCCAGTTGGCGTCGTTGCAAGGTCCGATTTTCGAACGGAAGGACGAGAAAATGCAGTTTTTGAGCGAGATCTTCCGCGGCACGAGCGCGCTGATCCACAACCCATTTTTAGAGTTGATCGGCAAGACCGACTACGCTGCGTACGAGATCGCGACCCGTGAGATGATCGACATGTGCCAACTGCTCTTCCGCCTGGTGAACAACATGGGGCTCCAAGGTCTCGTGCAGTCGTCGACGCAGATCTTTTCTCCTTTCGTCGAGGAACTCTCGTCACTCTCGTGCAAACTGCTACAGTCAGCACTCGAGCGGATCCAACAGCACTTGCGTCTTCGCAACAACGAACCAGTGGATGATCTGTGGCAGTTGGAAGGCGTCGACATCCTTCTCGACGCGTGGGTCGCGCTTGTGAACGACCAATTCTTCGACTCTGCAACGACGACGAGTGGTGCTGCTGCTCCTAGTACCGATGCCGCGAGTGTGTCGGCCCTGCTGAGCAAGTACTCGGCTCCTGTCGTGGAACTCTACCTTCAGGTACAGCTGGAACTCTGCGCAGTCGATGCGTTAGCGGAGCAGGACGAAAACGAAGACGTCGAAGACGATTCGGCGAGTGGCACTCGCGAACAGATCGAGTTGGCGGCCGCACTGGCGCGTATGAATGCCGCGTCGTCCTCGGCGCTGTTGATGAATTTGCTGCAGTCGTTTGTTTCAGGTATCCAACACGCGCTCGGGGCTTTGAATGGACGGGACGAGATGACGCCAGAGCTCAACCAGTTAATCGAGAAACTGCACTTCATGGTGCTCTTCACGGGCCTCTTCCTCTCGGACGAGTACGTGAGTGAACGGCCGTGTATCCCTCCTCGCATCCATGCGGCAGTGCAAGCTACGAGCAGCGAACCTTCTCAAGTCGTGAACCTGCTGCTGCTCGTAATGAGCCAGTTGCTCGAGTTTGAAGCCAACCGCATCGTGCAAAACCCGAGGAGTTCCTGCATCAGTCCATTCTTCTCGGAGCAGCTTTTCAGCACGACCACTCGCCTCTGCGCGACGTACTTAGCCCCCGATGCCCTCGCCCACGACGATGCCGTTGCGCCAGCCTTGCTCCAAGTGTTTGGGTTTCAAAACGGTGGACGTGCCGGGGAATTGATCAGTTTCATTGTGCAGCAATGCGCGATCTACCTGATCCACTGGCCGACTCAGCCTGTGGTCATGCAAAATCTGATGGATTTCCTGTTGGTTCTGTCGAAAACGAACGCGATCAGCTGCGTGTTGCATTCCCCGTTCTGGCAGTCTCTAGTCCAGTCCAATGCCTCCGCTGGCACGTTCCTCGTCGCTGGAGGAGGCGGCGACCAACTCCAGGCAGCGGTCGCGAGAATCCCGAGCGCACTTCGCGGACAGCTCACGGAAGCCCTCTGTCGAGCTGGAATGACGTCGGAAGACGATGCGATGCGGAAGTCGCACTTTGACGCCGTCGCACGTCCTGTGGAAACGCGCTTGCAGAGCCTTATCGCGATGCCAAACTTCGAGTCGAAGCAAACTGCGAACGATATTCGCGTCCAAGAAGAGCTCAAGCTGATTCTGGAAATGTACTCGGGCATCGCTCGCTCCTCGGAGTCAAAGAGCCACGGATTGATTTCGGCGTTTTGCCTGCCCGCGCTCCCCGTGATCGTGCGCGTGTTCCACATTTTCCACGGGGATTCCCAGATCGTGGATCTCACGCTCACGTTCTTTTGTTTCCTAGTCGAAGCCCAAATCTGCTACCTGACTCCGCGGGATGCGTTGCAAGTCTACACGTCTTGCAATGAGCTCATCCGCACCTATTGCCGCCATCATGCGGGCAGAGTCAGCGTGTTGGGAGACGCTGAAGAGGAAAAATACTCGGATCTGTTAGCGTTGCTACAGTTGCTGTCGCACTTGGTCTCGAAGGACTTCATCGACTTCTCGGATCACACTGCAGAACAGTCCGACGTCGACAAGGCAACGGGTGTCGTGGCCGAAGTCGTGTTTGCGGGGCTGAGTCAAGTCATCCCAATGATGACCGAGCAATTGCTCCAGTACCCGAGTCTCAGCAAACAGTACTTCACGTTGGTCTCGTACATGGTCGAAGTGTATGCCGAGAAGCTGGCGCTGCTCGAGACCGAGCTGTTCTCCATGCTTCTCAAGTCGCTCTTGTTTGGTATTCGCCACATGCAGGTCGAGGTGGTGCGGTACAGTTTTCAAGCGATTGGTGAACTGGCGGGTTTCCACTGGAAAGCGCGCGAGAAGAACGAGCTGGGGCTTCAGAAGCATCTCGTCGCGAATCCCGACATCTTTGTGCATTTCATTCGCGTGATCTTCCGCATGGCGATGTTTGAGGATTTCAACCCGCTGATCCTGGACGCGTGCGCTGGGGCACTCTACCCGCTGATCCTGATCGAGCAAGCGCGGTACTTCTCGCTGGCCGAAGAGATGAGCAACGAGCAAATTGAGCCCGCGAGTCAACAGCGATTACTCGCGGCGTTCGGCGCGCTGACGCAGTTTTTGACGCCAGCTGACATCGCCATGGGCACCGCGAGCACGCGCAAATTCCGGACGCAGTTCAAGAGCAACCTCTTTGTGTTTGTCGCGGACGTCCGAGGCTTTATCCAAGTGAAATAGATTCCGTGTTTGCTGCTGCTTCTGGAAACCATTTGTGTGATCTGCTTTACTGTAGCATGGCAAGCTCAAGACGGCGAAGCTTCGGTTACCCCGCCCATGTTATGGTAGATGCCAATTGCGACACATACACGCATGGAGAGAGAGAGAGAGAGAGAGAGAGAGAAAAGGCGTCGCATACGATGTCATCGTGGTTCTTGAAGCTGCATGTTGCAATGGGTACACTCCAACATTTGACACATGAAGCCTATTTATATCAAATATAGTTTGTAACCTATCCCGCATCCACCAACTGTGTTTTTCGCAACGGTTATAAAACAAATGTTACGAACATGTGTTGCCACCACTGCGGTTCATCGAGACCCTTCCATTCCCGCATTCCGAGAGAAAGCAGGAGAAGTAGGCGGCATGGGCGACCGGAGTGGCGACGATAGCCACGCGCCAGACGCGTTCTCGACGCCGCAGCGCAGCAGCAACAGCACGTCCGGCGGCAGTTCGACACTAGTACCGGCTGTGGCGGCGCCGGCGCGACGACACCGAGGCAAACGGAAGCGACGCCGCGGCAGCAGCAGCGCCACTGGCACACTCGAAGGCGACGGCGAAGCAGCCAACCGACGTGTCAACAGCAGCGCCGAGAGTGGAGGCGACCAGAGCGAGAGCTCGACGTCGAAGAAGAGCAAGGTGCAGAAATCGAATGGGACTGCGAAGGATGCTGCAGTTGCCTACGACGACGATACTGGCAAAGCAGTTTCGCAGAACGAAGAGAGTGGCGGTGCAGGTGTGCGAGGAGAAGAAGAAGAAGCTGAAGAGAAGCAGTGGGGGTGTCCTGCATGTACGTACTTGAACGATGCGGCGCGGTGTGTCTGTGAGATGTGCGGTACCGCAAATCCAAACCCGGCGCGTCGCATTGGAGGTTTGTTTGCAGGAAGCGCTGCGCGGAAAACTGAGTGGAGCTGCGTCGCGTGTACGATGAAGAATCCACCTGGTATGCGCATCTGCGCGATTTGTGGGACGATCAACCCGCATGCGCCGATACATTCGGCGCTTACGATCGCCCGCGCTGGAGGAGAGTTATCCGAGAACGACGACGACGACGACGACGACGACGAGGACGATGAGGAGGAGGACGACGACGACAGCGACGATGGCAGTGATGATAGTGAGGATGACGGCGACGACGACGAGAGTGACGACGCGATGCATGATACGGATGCCAGCGAGCAGACGACGTGGGTATGCCGAATATGTGACAGCGACGACCCGATCCCTGTGCGCGAGCGGATTTGCCCTGAGTGCTTTTCCGCACAGCTGTCGAAGCGGTCCAAGAAGCCCAATAAGATGAGAAAATCGTCGGCGGACTTCAAAAGCCCCCAGAAGAAGAAAAAGAAGACGACGAGCAAACAGCCACTCAAGAGAAGTGCGTACGGAGTTTCCAGTGATGTGTTACGGAAATTAGCGCTCGAGCCAAAGAGCAGTAAGTTGACAGACACGCTGCAGACCCTGACGCATACGCTGGCAATGATGGATGCATCAGCCGATTCCGAGTGGGGCGACATGCGAGGCGCCGCGTTATTCATCCGCGGATTTGGTGGTTCCGCGGCGTCAAGTAAAACGAAAGATCCTGAATTGCTGCCAGTCCTGGCGGAGATTTTCAGTCAACAGAAGCTTACTTACGGCGTTGAAATGCGGTTGCTGGCCGTGCAATCGATCAACTATTTGCTGAAAATGGATCGGCACCTGTTTGGTCGGACGGTGGTGTTGAAAATTGTAGACTTATATTTAAAAGATCTTCTCCACTGGGAAGCCGAAGCCACGCTGAAAGACGATGCTAGAAGCAGTGACAACGTTCGAAGTACGCAGATGCTGGTCGAGGAATGCTTGAATGGTATGTCGAGCATCTGCAACTTTGAAAGCTACGCTCTTCGCGAACTTGTGAGCAATGAGCACTTTACGGACTATGTGGATTTCGTTAAGAGTCTCGTGGCGCCATCGAGCAGCTTTCATCCAAGTATTATCGTCACCTCGCTGGATCTGCTGCAAAAGTGCTGCCTGAAGATGCGTTGGAGTGGGGCAGACACCGTGCCGCTTCGCCGAAAAACCAGCGAGGACGTCAAGGCTCCACCAACTACTCCGTCTCCACTGAAAATGAAGAAGCAAAAAGACGGAACAATGTCGCTTGAGCTGGCGAAGAAAGTGGTCGCGCTGTTGCTTCTGACGCTATCGCACAAGCATGTTCCGCTGCATGTGAAAGCAGCGAAGTGCCTGCTCTTGGTGTTCCATCGAATCCCGTTCCAGCGAGCGGATGTAATGACCGAGTTGGTGACAGCGGAGATGCTTACTGAATTCATTGCAGTCGTGACGAACAAGAGTGGAGACGAGTCTGAAGACTCACGCCAGGCGGTGATCACGTTGCTGCTACAACTCTTTGACAACCGACCCCAGTTGGTATCAATTTTCGTGCACGAGAAGATTTATATTGCACTGTTTGCTGGGATCTTGCCTCTTTTGCAATCGACGTCGTCCTCTTTAGCCGGCAGTGCACTGAAGCTAACAGCTCTGCTGGTACGTCTTGTGTGTCCAAAGCATTCGACTGCTGTGGTTGATACCGAGACACTTTCGACTGTAAAATTATCTTCAGCGCAAACGAACCCGTCTTGCCCTCGATTCGACTCTGGACCAGATCCCGACGTGTTGGCGACTTTGTTGCTGGATTTTATTCGTGCCGATTCGATTCCTGCGGTGAGTGCGTTGCTGAAAGACGGCGCCGACTTGAATTTTCCCAGGATTGTCGATATCCACGGTCATGAGATCAGCAAGCCGTTGCAAGTCGCTGCTGAGCATGCGTCACTAGCGATGGTGCGTTATCTCGTGAAACGCGGCGCGGATGTCCATCAATCAGGACCAGGCGGCACGGCGCTTCATGTGGCAGCCAAATGTGGACGATGTGACATCGTGTCATTTCTTTTACAATGCGGCGCGAGTATCTACACAACAGATCGACATGGAAAGAATGTGTTACAATCGATCGATGCGGCATTGTCCACTGACAACGATGCGGCACAATTTCCATCTGCGGTGAAAAAAATGCTGGAATGCCATCGAAAAGGTATCCAAGCCGACGACGAGAGTGATCTTTCGGACGGAGACACCCACGCGAGTGCACGAGCTCGAAGTTGGTTTTACATGGGAGAGAACGACGACGAGTACGATGACGAAGAAGACGAAGACGATATGGACGATGATGAGCACGACGACGAAGACGACGCGTATTATATGGACTATGACGACGATGATGACGAAGACGATGAAGGGCACGACGAAATGCATATCGAAGAAGACGATGAAGAGATCCCGAGTGATGATGATAATCACTCAGGTGATCGGGCTGCTACAAGTGAAGCGTACGGTGCAGAAGGTAGTTCCAAGCAATCGAAGGAGAAGCGCAAAGCTTCGAAGAAACGCCGTCTCGAATCGATTTCATCGGAATCAGATTTGAAAGCCCCCGAGAGTGGCAAATCAGCTGCGAAAGCAACGGAGCCTACTAGCGAAGCGACTTGGAAAACGAACGGCACTTCGTCATCGAAGGATGATGAAGCTGGTGTACGAGGTCAAGGTTTTGCTGCTACAGCCGAGGAAATCTACGGCTTTAGTCATGCAATCCTTCATTGCTTACTCACCGTGCTGCATAACATGGATGTCCAGAATGTGGAGCACGCAGTTCTGTCAACGTTGGCGTGTGTAGTCGAAATGGCCCCATCTCAGCTTCTTCAGGAGTTGAATGAGGGTGATGTGGTTCTTATCTTGGACACGATTCACTTTCTGTTACAAGGTCCAGATAATGGGGTGAACAGAGCAACGGATACGCCTCAAGTGCACACAAAATTTCGTAACTCACAAGAGAACGCTGCAAACACGAACAACAAGCTGAAAGCCAACTTGTCATCGTCGATTTTAGCATTGCGCATCCTTCAAGCAGTGGTTCGCAAGTCAGGAGCCGAGTCCTCCATTTTCTACCAGATTGAGCGACGAGGCATATGCGAACAGATCAAGCAAGTCTATGATTCGTCTGCTTTGTCGTTGGACCCTGCAGGTTCTCGACAATTGCCATCAAAGAGACCCCAGGATACGATTTTCGGGCGAGGACTGGAATTGTTAGACAATCTTCGTGCTAATATGATCGAGAGTGGCATGCTGCACCTACACAAGCTGAAGAACCTGGCACGGCGAATGAGAGATTTGGACAGCAACTCTACTGCGGAAGAGCTCGAGCTTGCTGTTGTGGATTTGGTCGAGCTCTTTGAGCAACCAAATTCCATCACGACCTACGAGTTCAAGCAGTCTGAGCTTTTACCTGCCGTCCTCCAATTTGTGGCACCAAACAATCAACTTGACGAAAGTCGAGTCAAGTCGCTAATGGATGCATTCAGACGATGTCCAGAGGGGCTGAAGCACCTTGTTTTCCGGTTGCAGAGTATTATCACGCAAGAAGAATCATTTTCTGTGGTGGCGTTCAACCCTGGAAAGGGTCGAGAACTATATCCTCTCACGAAACAGCTGAAGATCACGTTCTCGCGATCGCCTGCTGGTCGAGAAAAGCAGACAGCGGACGAGGATGAAGAGAAGGATGAAAGCGATGACGAGGATGATGAGACTGCTGTGACCAAAACTGTCCACTCCTCGCCATTGACCCATTTCCAGTCTTTCGAACGAACGATTGCCCGCTGCCTCCCTGTGCAGGATGTGAAGCTATCTCAGCTATATGTCAATTTGGTTGGCCACAGCATTTCGAAAGCCATCGACAGCAAGTGGAAGAAGTTCTGGGTTTGTGGGTACGATGCGAAGAGGTCTTTGCACTTGCTCAAGCCAATTGGTGGTGTAGATGACGATGTGGTGGAGATGATACTTCATGATTCGCAGTATAAGCTTTCAGACCGTGTGGACGTCTACAAAGACGTGAGTGTGAACCTTGAGCTCTTTGGCTCCGTCGTGGGCGGATCCAATTCAAAAGAAAACAAGAAGAAACGCAAGGCGAACAAGCGTAAACGAAAGGGATCCATGAGCAAGAATCAAGACGATGATTCCGGTCTCTGTGAAGTCGAAGTGCGAAACGAAGGCGATTTCAACTTGGGGAAACTAAAAGGTGCATGGTATGCAGGATCAATCGTTGATTCCAGCGGTGACAAGGCCAAATTGAAAGCGGCATCTCCCGATTTTGACTCGATTGTAAATTCCAAAGACTCGTACACTGTTAAAATCAAGATTGGCGGCAAGCTAGTCCACAAGGTTCCGGCATCGTTGTTGCGAAAGCGATTAGAGAACCCACAAGTGGGTAGCGTCGTTGAAGTCGATGGCGCTTTGGGCCAGATTACCAAGGTGTACAAGGAGCGCGAAAGAATCGATTTGGTCGATGTGAAGGTAAACCAGGATATGGAGAAGGTTCGCGTAACGAAAGATCGCATCCGATTCCCACCGAAAACGAAGGTTTCCGAGCCGGAGGATCAAATTGAAGCCATGAGCATTCGCCGCATGTTTCCAGCGCGCGAGAGCTCGATCATCGCAGGAACGGTTGGTGACCGTGTGTGGGTAAGCCCGCCTTCTGGCTCGCCGATCAAAGACTTGTACGTCGCGGGCACGATCAAGAGTTTCCCATCTGGACTAGAATCCATTCGAGAGTCCTCGACAGTCAACGTTGACATTGTTTTTGGCATTGACCAAGCTCCAGTGACTGTGAAAGTGAACCAAGATCGCATTTTGAATTTCGTGAACGGATCTCGAAAGGGAAATAGTGGCTCACGTCTTCTCGCTGCTCTCCAGATGGCCTCTGGACGTGGACAGGATCGATTGTTTGGTGGGCAGTCCGGAAGTGTGATCCATCGTGCGTTCCAGCAAGTGGCAGGTTCGATGAGATCCGATATGGAGGTAGGTGGACTGGGCAGTGGTGATCGTGGTTCTGGCGGCTCTACAATGGATCAATTGCGTCAACTGATTTCTCGGGTCTCTCGCGGTAGTGGCTTGGAAAGTCAGGACCCTAGTGCCAACGAGGACAACTTCGGTACGCCAGTCGCAGAATCAAGCGCGCCGCTACCGTCGCAGTCGTCTACCACGACTACAAACTCTGGCGACTTGGATGCTGTCTCCGAGATCGCAGGCGTAGATGAACTTGGAATTCGCAGTACTCCAAACTCAAGAACGTCGAGTCCTCTCTCAAGAAGTAGACTAGCCCAGAAGCAAGATGGAGACGGTGATACTGCGCGAAGCGAACACGTGTGGGCGTACTTACAACGAGGAAGTGAGAAACCCGAGTGGTCGTGTACAAGTGCGCCTAAAGTGAACTTAGGCTTAGCATATGGAGGTCGGGAGTGCGGCGACAGTCAATTCGACGGAAGTAGCAGCGGCAGTCAAATCGGGATCAAGCTGGGCAAAAGTGTGGAACACAAGTCCGAGGACAAGTACGCCACCGCGTTGGTGACACAGAATTCTGAAACACAAGCGTTGGAGCTGCAGCCTCGCGCAAAGCAAGTGCTGATACAGATCTTCAAGACCTTTGAAGTTGAAG
This sequence comes from Globisporangium splendens, assembly GCA_006386115.1. NCBI lineage: Eukaryota > Oomycota > Peronosporomycetes > Pythiales > Pythiaceae > Globisporangium > Globisporangium splendens. Next base: position 434,351 of record VFIW01000020.1, on the reverse strand, counting down.
CTGTGTCCCCGAAGAAAAAAAAGCGAAAACTTGCAGTGCCACTCGCGGATGGCGTTTCGACTGATCGTCCGGATACGCTGTGGAATATCGACAAGTTTTGTGCTTTCATGAAGCGTGGTGTGAATTGGCCTGCGAAATCCATTCGCACCGGCAGCGGTGGTGGAGATTACATTGACCAGTGCATCCTGTTTTCCAAGTACGCAACAAAAGCGTCCAATCGACGCAGTCTGGATTTTGATGGCTTTGCTGATTTGATGACGTCGTTCTGCAAAGAATCACACAAGGCGAAGCTCGTGCTCAAGTATTTCAATTCTCTCGGGTACTCTGGGGCTTCATTGTCTGCTGCTGATGGCAGTGATGCCAGCAAAGAGCACGAGTCCAAACCCTCGGTCAGCGCACCTGCAGAAGCGAAACCAAGTGCATCCCAACAGCAGATCGCGTTCCAACAATTCCCTGCAGACCAGAACGTCCTTAAATGCCTCGAGGTGTTGCGGGAACAGCATTTCCAGCAAGTCAAGTCACTCAAACGACCCACTTCTTCACTTCCTCCGTGGAAATATTTGTACAAAGTGTTTTGTGAGTTTACAGTCGATTGGGTGCCGAGTGGATCCCCTGATTCCGCGCAAGGCGGTGCGGACGACACCAAGAAGAGCGGCAAGAAGCGTCCACCTCTTCATCGTATCGAAGATCTGGTCCACCTGGCGGGTGACCATGTGAGCAGCATGGACGATTTCCAGTGGCTCGAGCAAGCTGGTCCAGTAACAAGCGGTTCCTCGGTCTCCAGTGCGGTACGATTACTTCGTTTCTTGTTTGACTTCCAGTCCGACACAACAACAGCTCGAGTGTTGCCGAACAACGATGTGTGGGCAAGCCCACGCTTGTATAATAAACTGGAGACGCAACTCCAAGATGTGCTCTCCGTGTGTAGCGGTATTTATCCGACCTGGTGCGACCGATTGGTGACCCAGTGTCGCTTCTTTTTCCCTCGTGAGCTTCGCGAAAAGTTGTTCCGCGCGACTTCGTTTGGCTGCACACGATCGCTCCATTGGTTCCGCAACCAGCTTCAAGTCGAGGAGAGCAACGCAAGCAGCGGCTCTGGAGACGGCGGAAACCTCGGTAGCAGCAACGGTGGCAGCGGTATCTACAACCAAGAAATCACGATCACGCCGATCCCGAAAGAGCGCGTGAAAGTGCATCGCGCCAACATCTTGCAGTCGGCTGAAGCCGTGATGAAGATGCACGGGAAGCGAAAAGCAATTTTGGACATTGTGTTTGTAGGTGAAAAAGGCTACGGCTCGGGAGTGACGGCTGCGTTCTACTCGGCCACCGCGCAGGCGCTCCAGTCGATCGAAGAGAACAAGAAGAAGCATCTGCGGTGCTGGATTGAAGGCGACGAAAGCAGTTCTGGCCATGACGGTGACGATGGTGACGACGTGATTCGTCACCCGAATGGATTGTTCCCGTTCCCACACGTGAAGCCACATGTCAAGTTGCTCGAGCGGTTCCGTATGATGGGGCGATTGGCAGGGAAAGCGCTGATGGACGAACGTATTCTCCCACTCCCACTGTCGACGCATTTCATGAAGCTGGTTGTAGGGGAGCGGTTTGCGATGGACATGATCCCAGAAATCTTTCTGAGCCCTGGAAAGATCTTGTACTCGATGCACATCGCGGCCAAGAAGCTCACGCGCGGTGTCAAGAATGTGCAGATCGACAACATGGATATCGGCGATTGGCTCGATGCCGTTGCGTTCACGTTTGTCGAACCATTGTCACAAGAACCATTGTTTGCCGGTGGTGATTTGACGCCAGTGACTGTCGCGAACCTGAACCAGTACGTCGAGTGTGTGCTCAACGTATGGCTCTCGCATGGGATCGAAGCTCAAGTACGCGCGTTCCGGGAGGGTATCAGCGACGTGCTGCCGCTCGACAAACTCAAGTTGCTGTTTGTCCCTGAGCTCTTGGCGATGCTCTGCGGCGATGCGGATATCAAGTGGGACGCTGCGTTGCTGCTCAAGTCGTTGAAACTCGCACATGGGTACACTAAGGACAGCATGCCGGTGCAGCACTTCATCGAGTACTTGGACGAGATGACGGTGGCGCAACGCCGCGCATTTTTGCTGTACGCGACCGGGTGTCCGAACCTGCCTCCAGGTGGTTTCCAGGCGCTCAAGCCCGTGTTTGAAGTCGTGCGTCGCGTGGTCGAGACCGACGACGTCGACCGCGCGCTGCCGTTTGCGCGAACGTGCACCAACACGCTGCACTTGCCCGCGTATTCGTCGAAGGAGGTGCTCGCGCGGCAAATGCACTTTGCGATCGCCAATAGTCGAGGCGTCATCGACCGCGATTAAGAAAATGACGTCAAGTGTGGCCAACAAGAGGACTTTGAACTAGGAAAGTAGGGATTAGCGTGCTGAGTTTATTTTTCTTTTACGTGGGAGGAAATCACGACAATTGATCATTCTTAAATAGAAAATGGGCTATTCAGCCAATTGAAGACGTGACTAAATCAATATGTACGATGTTGAGTTAACAATGTTCATTAGTGCAAAGTACCCAAAACAGGCTACTATTTGAGGCACGCTTGACATTTTGACTTATTCCTGTTAGTAGAGCAGTTCACAGTGGGAGCAAGCAATGCAACACAGTTGCCGAGCTCAAAGAAGCAATTCTGCTGGCGTCGAATGCGATTCCTATGTCTCGACTTCAAACGCTCGTTGGTGCGATGAATGATCGCTGTATGGATGTCCTTGGAAAACGAGGCGATAAGATAGCTTAGTAATAATATGCTGCAGTGAATTTTGCTTGTCTAAAACGCTTCTATCTGGCTTGACACTGTGTTTTCTTGAGTGTCCTTATAGCAGTGTCTCCCTCTCAAAACAGATACAAGCGTCTATCTCTACCAAAACGACTCTCACTGTGTGTGTGACGCAGTACAGTCGAAGAAGAGCGGAAGAAGCCACTGCGTATCCCCTATCAAGAGCATGTCGTTCTTCGGGCTGCGCGGCTCGTCCTCGTCATCCGCGTACCGCGCGAGCCACCACGAGACCCACCAGAGCGAGCTCGAGCGCCTGTAAGTGCTGCCTCGTTGTCATGTCCTATGTGCCCTGTTTAACACAGGGAGAACGAGCGCTAACGTGCTGACGCGCTTCTGGATTTTCTGCATGTGATATGGATATCAATAGGAGAGGGCGGCAGCTGGCGAGTCTCGTGCGCGCCGGCGGACGCGCCAAGAACCAGCAGCAGACCACGTTCGAGGTGGTGATCGCTGACACGTCGCGCGGCAAATTGTTCCTGACGCTGTACGTTTGTAAATGTGTGTCTGTGTGCTTGCGTGGAAGAATCCAACAAGGACTGACCTTATGGTGGCGTGATGCTTGGTGTCTTTATAGCACGCTGCCGTCGGATTTCCCCCTAAAGGCACCGCAAGCACAGGCATGTAGAGGCATACAACACGCGCCAGTCTGAAAAAAGACCATTGTACGAATGCTGATGCTGGTGTTTGGTTTCTTTACATTGCCGCTGCAGGTCTCGATGCCATTGCAGCACAAGTGGCTCGACATCGCAGGCAACGTCCAGGGTCACCCGGATCTGAACCAGTGGACGGCACATTCCGATCTCGGACGAATAGGTGAGCAGTATATTGGAGGAGGAGAACGCTTCTAGTGCGATCATTTGGCAAAGTGAATGCGCCTAACATTGATGACCGTACAGTCTCAGAGATCGTGAACGAACTGCGCCGCGTCGCATCGTCGGCACAACTGCATGCAGCAGCGCCAGCCGACGGCGTCGCAGCAAAACCAGACACGCGGCGGCCGTCCTCCGCGTCCCCTTCGCCACCACAGCATCAACTCCAGCAGAGTGCGTACAGCCTCCAGACCGCGAGTTACACGTCGATCTCGTCGCAAGCGCAGTCGCGACAGTCGGCGGTTTCTACACAGCAGGAGCAGCAACAGGCTGCCGTGAAGAGCTTGCCACGGACTCAGATGCCCGTGATCCCGGCCATTTTCCCTGAACTCGAAGAGCTCTCGTACGTCTTGATATGCTATTTGCACATGCCGAGCCATTGATTATACTAATGGATTTACTTGTCATTTGGATGAACAGGGTCGCGCAATTGGAAGTGCTGGCAACGGATCGTCATGCACTGAAGGCGCTTGTCAAGAAGATGCACTCGGTGCAGGAGTTTATGAAGCTGCGCGAGGACGTGATGGTGGGCAACGTGCGCATCGCCGAGACGACGCTGAGCCACGAGGGCGAGATGCGCACGTTGCAGGTCGAGGTCCAGACCCTGCGCTCATCTCTGCGCGACGCGCAGGAATCGCTCGCGCAAAAGCAGGCGCGCCAGAACCGCGTGCTGGCGGTACGGACCAAACTCATTACTGTTATTTGCATGAGACTATTGTGCTCATCCGACATTGTGCGTGTTACTTTGTTCTTGCTTCATGAATAGCGCCATCGTCCGGATGCGCTGCTGGACCAGCTCTCGGCGGCGACGAAAGAGCTCGACGCGTCGTCGGACGACCTCGCGCTCCAGTTTGCGCATGGCGAGATGGACGTCGCACAGTTCAGTGCACAGTACCTCCCTCAGCGCGCTCTGTACCACGAACGCACGATCAAACTCAACAAGATCCTCCAGCGTTAGGCGGCACTGCGTCTCTTTCTCTGTGCCGCTATCCATGGCAGCCAGAGACCAACAACAAGTCCACACAGAGATGAACAAGTGTGCGGAGACGATGGCAACAAGCAAACGACTGCAATAAAGAGAACACATGCACGCATATAGGGAGGGCGAATATTACTACGACGACCCCATACACAATAATAAAAAGAGCGGCGAACGCAGCTGGCTTGCAGTGTTTGCTTGGTTTCTTTCAGTCGTTGCGGAATTTCCATTCTTGGCGGCACATGGGGCAGTGCTGGCGCGCCGACTGCAGCGACTCGAGCCATTTCATGAGGCAGTGCATGTGGAACGCGTGCTTGCACGCCCCCCACACTACAAGCAGCAATACAGTGTGAGCCATTTTCTATTTCCTCGCAATGGCAACTCAGAAAAGACAGAGGGAAAGCGCCACTGTATATCCGCATTATTCGCACCTGGAGGACACCCGTCGCCGGGCAGCGTGCAGTCCGGACAGCAGGCTTCAAACGCGTAGCGGCAGATACCGCAGCACTCCTCGTCGACGCCCCACTGCCACGTCGCGACGCCGTGCCACCGCTTGATCGTCACTTTCATCGCCGTCCTTGTTGAATTGTTTTCTTCAGGAGACAAAAAAGATATTTTTCCAGCAGTGTATCTCTTTTTATTGGCTAAAATACGTCTAAAACATTTTTATAGCCAATCATAAGATGATTATTCGATTTGCAGTTTGCCATCCACGCCATTTTCACATCGACCATGTTCGCCAAGCCGCAGAAGACAAGCGGCAGCTCGCTGCTCAAGAACAAGGACGTCAAGAAGCTGCGCAAGGACGTCACGGCGCACTTCAGCGCCACGTGCGCAGGCGACGACACGCTCGCGCTGCTGCTCCCGTCCAAGGTGCGCAAACAAACGCGCTGTTGCTGCCACAGCAAGCATATCACTTTTGATGAATGCAGCTCCTCGTCATGCATGTTGCTGACGCATTTACATGGTTTTCAATGATATCCTTGCATACAACAGGGCGATGTGAAGAAAGTGAGCTTTCAGGCGCCGTCGCGCATGGTCGTGTACACTGTGGACGCGACTCGCGAGCCCATGCTCTTTGACAGCTCGGGCAAGGGCGACTTTTGCTTCACGGTGTACGCGCTCTGGCGCGCACCGCAAGTGCTACCCAAGCTCGTCGTGCACGCGCCTGTGAGCGGATTTGTTCTGCGCGGCGCGGACGTGATGCTCCCGGGAGTTGTGTTTACGTCCATGGACGAGGTCGCGAGTCTGCACAAAGGCGAGTTGCGCGCTGTGTATGCGCGCGGGAACCCGATGCCCTTCGCCGTGGGCGAAATGCTCGTCGACGCCGCGGACATCGAGCGCCATGGCAAGAAGGGAAAGGGACTCCGCCTGCTGCATTGTGTTGGTGACGAATTGTGGCAGATGGGACCCAAGACCGTGCCGAACGAAGGGTTTGCCGGTGATCGTGTGGTGCCCATTGACACCAGCGGGAATGTGCAGGATGTTAGCGATGATGATGACGAGGATGAGACAGAGGAGGTGGGCGATGAGGACAAGACAGATGAGCTTGAGGTGAAGCTGGAGGACGTGACGCTGGACGACAGGGAGGAGGAACAAGAAGTAGCCGCCGAGACTGTCATCTCGAAGGAAGACATGGATCAGCTGTACATCCAAACACTGCTGCAAGTGCTCAAGGCGGGCAGGATCAAAGAAAAAGAGCTCCCGATGCTCGCGAGCACGTTCTACGCGTCGGTGCTGCTCCCGAACCGCGCGGCAGGCGTGTCACTCAATATCAAACAGTCGTCGTTCAAGAAGAGCTCCGTGTTTCTCAAGCAGATGGCAGCGCGAGGACTGCTCCAAGTGTCCGAGAAGGACGGCATCCAGACCATCACGTCCATTTCCAGACGTCATCCGTACGTGCAACTTTGTTGATACGGTTCTCCGCACGGTTAGCTTACCTTTTGTATCTCATTATGTCATCGTTTGACTGTTCACAGGGACGTCATTGACCATGAGCTCTACCGCACGGAGGAAGAAGCCAAGAACGAAGAGGATGCGTCCACGAATGCCGCGGCGGGGCGACCAGCATTTATCCCGGGCCAATTTGCACCCGAAGTGGAAGAGTATCTGGGACTCAACCAGTCGCTCAAGATCATGCTCCTGAGCGATCGCGAGCACGTCGACGCGCATTTCCAGGATGCGAAAGACAAGAAATACTGGACAGCGGTCGAAGTACGCGACGCGATCGCCAAATACGTGGACGTAAACGAGCTGGTCGATGTGCGAGACAAGAAGTTCATCAAGCTCAATGGCTCCATGACAGACGCGCTTTTCGGCAAGAAAGCGCCTGCGGATGGCGGGTACCCAGAACGCATGACGCGTGCCGATGTGCTCAAGCAATTGCTCTCGAAATGCCAAAGGTACCACCGCGTGAAATTGTACCCAGGCCACGAACCAAAGCTCCATGGTGGCGACATTCGCCCCGTCACGATCCACGCCGAGCGCTCGAAGTCGCACGCGAATTCCATCACGACGTCCATCGCCTTCTACCAGCAGTTTGGCATCGACGGTACGCAGTTTGCGAAGGAGGCACAGAAGAAATGGGGCTGCTCCGCGACGACGCAGCCGTCCCCCGATAAGCAGAAGGGCGAAGAAATCAAGGTGCAGGGCCAAATGGTGAACGAAGTGCTCGAGCACTTGGCGACCACGTACAAAATTAACACGGCCAAGTACTGCGAAGTCTCGTACGGGAAGAACGTCAAGGCCAAGAAGAAAAAGTAAGAGTGGACCTTAGGTTGGACAAGGTAGGAGCCAAGTGATCAAAGTATGGCAGCCTCAATGCCCATAAAATTGCAGATTTTTCCTCTCTAAATTGCATGCATTTTCGCGATTATGACTCTTCCTGGGTTCTCAAACTCCCTATTCTGATGGATCCGCGAGTTCGTAAATGGGATTGACCCAAATGGAGTCCTTTGCGCCTTCCTTGGCGTTGTCCTTGCTGTTGTTGTTGCTCTTCTTCTTGTTTGATTTCGTCGTCGTGGTCGGTTTGTCGTTGCTCTTTCCACTGGCGCTTGAAGATGAAGTCGATGCCGTCGTCGACGAAGAAGCCGAGCTGCTGCCACTGGCACTCGCCTTGGTCTTGGACTTGCGTTTCTTCTTCTTTGGCTTGAGCTTGTTCTTGCGGCGCTTAGCTTCCACAGGGTTGAGCAGCGCGAAGTGGTACACCAACAGCGCAATGGTGCAAAATGGCGTCAAGTAGAACGAGAGATGCTCACGAGCGAGACCATACGGCGAGATCTGCACCACCGCAAGCAACTCCAAGAAGAACGGCACCAGTGCATGCAGCACTACTTGCGTCTGCTTTTCCTGCACAAACTCGCGGTACTGATGCGCTTGCTGGTAGTTGCCCGAGCCGCCACCGCAGAGGCGGCAGGAGCGCGTACAAAAGTCGCAGAATTCGCGCGGCGTCGACGCCAAGCGCTCGACACAATCACAGGAGACGACACGGAACGTTGGCCCAACGATCACGACGTCGGTGTTCTTTCCCTTGATGCGCTTCGTCGACTCGCTCGTGTACTCGACAAAGATCGCACCGGGTCCGCCGTCCTCGAAGATGCATTTCGGACAGTTCTCGGCTGTGATCTCCTTCTTCTTCGTCCCGGTCGAGTCGCCACTGTTGCTGTCGTAGGCGGAGGCAGCGTCTTGCCCCGTCGCAGAACCAAAGAACGCCGTTGGCGGCAATGGTAGCATCCACTCTTGCGTGAGCGTGACCAGATACCGAGCGAGTGCCAACAGCACAATGTACGCGCCACCTTTCAGTAGCAAATCGTTGGTCAGCTGATGGGGTGGGAACCGCGCGATGCTCGCGAAGTACGCGATCTTGCCCACCCAGGGCACCAGCGAGAGCACGTAGAGCACGAACAGCGAGCGCTGGACACGCTGCTGGTCAATAGACGTCGTCGCATTACCACCGAGCGCGACGAGGTACACGATCAACACAACGAAAGACGCGAGCACCAGCAGCGCGAGGTTGCGCGACGAATCACCGTCTGTCGACGGCACGAGCTTGAATGGCGCCAGACTCTCGATGTGGCCGAGAGCAAACACGGCTACGAAAATGGATCCGATGATCATCCAGCGCTGCACTTTGTACTGCGCGACGGCTTTGTGCAGTGCCGCCACGATTCGCGCGACGACGAGGCCATGTAACAGCGACAAGATCGACGAGAGCGCGTACAATAGCCCAATTGCGTACACATACAGAAACCCAAGTTCCAAGAGAAAGCCATAGCGCACGATGAGTTGCGGATTGCGACGTCCAGACTCGATGAGGAAGCCCAGACCACCGAGGCCAACGGCACTGAGCACCGCGACGGCCGCAGTGTTGCGACTACCATCGGCATTGTGCGTCAGCGCAGTCAGCACGTTTCTGATGGCTGGAGGGGTATGCGCGCCGGGATGCAGCATCGACGTAAACGAAGGGAACTTGTCCTGCGTCGTGGAAGACGAAGGCGACTGCTGCTGCGCGTCTGGTAGACCAAAGCAGCCTTGCCAGTGCGCGACTTGAAGACTCAAAATGTGCAGCGCGAGTGCATACATGATGACGAACACGACCGCGTAGCTCGTACGAAGCACGTGGAAAATCACCTTGGGGAGCTGCAGACCGTACTTTGCGAATTCATCGGCGTAGTATCCGTCCAGCAAATGGTCACGGTGATCAAGTGGCGGCAACGCATTCACGGCTTCTCCCTCTCCTTCGTCATGCAGCACCACCTCTCCTTCTTCAAAACCACCATCGCCATTTCCGCTCAAGAGGATCGTGCGCGAAGTTTCTACCCGCGTGGCCGAGTCTTTCACCAAGTCGCGCGTGTCGAGGTCCACGACGGCGACGAGACTCTTTGTCACGCGGTCGAGCAACTGGTGGCACCAGAGCAAGCTCAAGTGGCCCATCGTGAACTGCACGCTTGGCATAGCCGTAGTCAGCGACGCGACACTGTGCGTCTGCGGAATAATGCGGTCCGTGATCGACAGCGACGCGTGGACAATCGTGTCTTTATGGCCACCGGCAATCGAGATGTACACCGGCGTCTCCGTGTCGTCCTTCTGCTCTTGCGCAAATGCATTATGAGTGATCGCCGCATACACGCTCTGCATGTCCGTATCGAACGGGAACGGCAGCTTGTGGTACGGCGAGCCGAATGATACGACGTGCTGAATCGAGTTGCTCTTGTAGTTTGGCAGCGTCTCGGCCATGCGCGCCACGATGCCACCCATCGAGTGCGCAACGATCACCACGGAATTGGGAACGCGCGCAAAGGGCCGCGTCTTGGTGTCGCGACTGGAAGCCTTGCCCTTGTGCTTCTTCAGCGCGCTCTGCTGCTGCTTCTTGTATTGGCGCAAGATTGCGCGGATCGCATCGTTCACGTACTGCGCCTCATGCTGCACGAATTTTCCATTCACACCGCTGAGCTCCTCCTGGAACTCGACTGCAAACACGTCAAAGAGATCAGGCTGCGCGTTCCAGAGATGACGCGCGATCGACCGCGCCTGCTTATAACTGCCCAGATGGCCTGGGATGAACAGAAGTGGCACGCCCGTGAGTTCCTCGCGGTGCTGCTTCATGTGCACACGGTACAACTGGTACTTGTGGTGCGTCGACGTGGCTTTGGACCACGCCAGCGGCGTGTACACGGGCCACGAGTACGTCATCTCGCAGCCCGACGGCAGGTGGGACGTGTGCCACAGGTCGAAGACGTACACGCCCGTGAGCGCGACGCTCAGCAGCGCCACGAACGGCAGGAACAAGCCATGGAGGAGCACTCGTGCCATGCTCGTCGTCCTCTCGGTTCACTCTTTTGCTGATGCACGCGTGGCGGTGTGAGGGACGCACTATTTGTGCCCCTCCCCCCCTACTCCAGACCTGGTGCGACCTTCGTGCGACCACAGTGGAGCAGACTGTCGAGTTTGACAGACCATCATTCATTGTGTCGAATATGTCGAAAATAGATCTTGAAACGGCGGCAAGTTCAACTCGTCGACTCCACACCATTCCGCATTCTTGCGCCACATAACAGTCATGGGGTGTGCGGCGAGTACGGAGACTGATGCAGGATGGCACAACGCGATGGAGCTTGGAATAGACGCGCCCGAGGTCACGTTCGACGACGTCTGCCGCTGGATCGAAGCGCAACCGCTGCCGCATTCGGCGATTGCGGCCGAGATTTGCACGAGGATACGGGACAGCAGTACGTATCTTCATACATAGAAGAGCAAAAGAAAGCATTCGATGCGTTTTGTGCCTTGCTGGATATGTGGGCAACTTTGTGTTGCATGTCTTACTGCATGTGGGGATATTGATTGATTCATTGCGGTGTTGTTGTTGTTGTCTGCGGTAGGCTGTTCAGCGGCGCAATTGCTGCTCGCCATGGACCAGGACGAACTCTTTGATGTGCTGCAGATGCCACCGATATCTAATGAAGACGATCGAAAGCACGCGCTTGCGTTGATCCGCGAAGGTCGCCACGCGCTGCGCAAAGACTACTGTATCGCATTGAAAGACCTGCCTGATGCCATGGACAAGGCGGTGTACGTCATGGAGCAGTTCCCGCTAGTTGTTGATGTATCGGGGCAAGCGACCCGTTTTCTCAAATACCAACGCGGCACAACTCTGATGGTCGAGAGTCCGCGCGATATGGCACCAGAATCGTTGCGCAGCCATTTGGTTGGTGCGTTGAAGCACGGTATGTTGCTGATGCCGTTTGGGACGCAAAATGCCTAGGTTGAGCTGGCAGGGTTACAGTACAGTACGAGTTGGACGACCAAGACGTTGGTTGTTGGTTGTGTGGTGGTTTGTGTGCGGACCGTGGACGAGGACGACGTTGTGGGTCACGACCCACGTCGAGCGCGAACAGTTTGCGCTGACGCAAATCCACCAAGAGATCCTTGATGTGGTCCATAAGGGCAGTGTGGATGCGCTCGAGAAGCAATTTGATGAGCTCGCAGATGAATCACTGACTACTGGCGAGTGCAGACATTCGCGACAACAAAGGGAGCACTTTGCTGGCGATTGCAGCACAGTACGATCACGTGGAGTTGGTGCGTATGCTTCTGACAAAATGGAAAGTGCTCGCCGAGTCGGCTGTACAAATAAGCGCTGGCAGTTCAACATTCGCACAGCAGCAGCTTTCAAAAAAACAGGAGCTCCTCGCAAAAATGATCAAACCAAACGTGAATGCGCGTGGCTGCCGTGGGTGGACCCCAGTGTCGATCGCCGTGTTCCACGGAGTGAAGCGGAGCCTTCGTGTCCTTCTGGAGCATGGTGCGGATCCGAAACTGAAAAATCAATACAACAAAAATGCGTATGACTTTGCCAAGGACATCTTAGATGCAGCCAACAACGTCGTCACGTCGAAAGCAGAGATCCGGCAGGTGCTGATTGACTGGGAGAGTGAGCAACGACGAGTGGTCGACGTACCACTCGCGGCAGCTGAGGGAGTCGACGCGGTAAGAACAGCACCTGCAGCTCCACGAAAACAAAAGAAAGACGAGGCCGCAAACGATAAAAGTGGTACGAAATAACCCTGCGAGAAGCAGTGCAGCATCAGCAGGTGATGAAGCTGCGAAAGGTGGTGGCAAAGGTGTTACCAAGTCAAAGGCACTTCAGAAACCAAATGGTGCGAAAAAGTAGCTTCCAAAACTTGTCTCACTTTTTGGTTCTTTGTCCTTTTGAAAGCGATCTCTTCAAGCGAAATCGAGTGTTCGGACGACTGTTCTACATCAATATTCGTGGAAAAAGAGCAGCTACAACAAGAAGAAACACTGATCAGCCTGAGAAATCTCCAGTTCATGCCTACAAATTCGGATCGACAGCATCATATTCCCCAAAGTCTGGAGCAATGGTATGTAATCCGGTGTCAGCTGCGAGCAGCTTGGCTGTAAGCACATTCTCCTCCGAGATGGCTTTGAACTTGCGGCGGAAACGACGACGCGATGCCTTTGGGTTCTCGATCCGCTGCCCATACTTTCGACACATGCACACGGTTCCGTGCTCGAGAAGCGGATGATCGGATCGTGTCCCAGCAGTGCGTCCTCCACGCTCAGTTGTTCTGGAGCGACTGGAGCGACTGGAGCCAGTTGAATATTCCGAGTACTGTCGCGATCGTCTTAGGATGTTTTGATACGGATTCTGGTTGTTACTTGACGTCGTTGCTGCTCCTGCTGCGTCGTCTTCACGGATCGCCTTCGCCATTGCTTGTTCGTAGTCTCTCGCCTTCTGAACGCAGATGGGCTTGCACAAGATGATGTTGTCTTCGTCGAAAAAGTACAAGGCGTCCGAGTTCTCAAAGCCCCGCGCATGTTGTTGATGGTGCAAGAGTCCAGCATCCATGAGTGCGTTCCCCAGCCGAATCGCTTCGGCAGTCGTGCCCACGTAGTTCATGTCTTCCATGCGCGAGACTGCGTGCTCACCCGTGAACAAGGTCGGCATGCCACCATCATGGTTACTCATTGCGACCATGTCCATCTTGAGCTCGTTCATGAGTTCCTGGGCAAACACCGCATGCAGTTCCTCTTGAATGGCTTCCAGGATATGCACGATGTTCTGCGCCGACGGACGCATCCGTGGATCCGTGTGCCATGCACTCTCAATCACCTGGCGAAGACCTGGATGCATGCTGTGCTCTTCAAGGCGCGGGCGCTTACCGTCGATGACAAACTCAAACACTTGCAAATGGTTGTTCTTGAGTGTCGGGAACTTCTCAGCACCCGGGTTGATGATATCCCACATCGTCATTGCGAGCGAGTACACGTCTGCAGCTTCACCGTACTCGGCTTGGCCAGCTTTTCCCTTAATCAACTCGGGTGCCATATAATCCACGGTGCCCTTGACAGTCATCTTGACGGGTTCGACAGCCATGAGTGCAGTCGCTGGACGGTAGCTTGCCGAAATGCCCAGCACCTCGTCCTCTTCATGGCGAAGATTCTCCCCGCTCGTCTCCAGTATCGTCGCTGTCTCATCCTTGTCAGAAGGAGTACCTTGCTCACACGGAGTCGCCTTTGCGAGAGACCGCGATTCACCGAAATCCGTGAGTTTCACATTGTTTTCAGCGTCGACCATGAAGTTGGACGGCTTAATATCGCGATGCAGGAACGCAGGCGAAAAGCTGTGCAGGTAGGCGACGGCACGCGCGGCGTCGATCATGTACCCAAGGTTGATCAAATGCTGCTCGCGGTTGATATGATGCGGCTCTCTTCCGCTACCGTGACGGCGCAAATTTGCACGCGTGACATCGTCGAGGCTGCCTTGGCACAGCTCCGAAACCAAGCAAATCGTTGGCGGGAACACGCACATGCCATAGAATTTCACGATATTTGGGTGGTTGAGTGCACCGCAGAGCGCGGCTTCATGAGAGAATTCCGCGACAGTGTCCTCGGTGAAATCTGCCGGTGTATACACTTTGATGGCGACAGGGACGTCGGGATGCAAGACGCCGTTAAACACCGTAGCGCTGGAGCCCATGCCGATCTTCCCCTGGATCTGCAGGTACGCAAAGTCGATGATGTACTTGCGATGCATCTCAATGAGCACATGGAGTCCCTGAGACGAAATACGCTCGCTGAACTGGTGTTTTTGGCGAAACACGCTTTGCAACGCACACGCGCGCTGCCCCATGCCGCGCCAGTACTCCGTGTCAGCCTTGAGCACGCGCCAGATCACGAGTGGACACATTGCTCCCCAGAGAATGGTCACGTACGTCATCGCGAACGCCTCTTCCATCAAGTTGTTGCGGAACAGCCCGCCGTACGTGAATGTAAACGTGTAGTAGATGAACGCAAACGCACAATATTCGCGGATTGTGCGCTTGGAGGCTCTTCCAGGCGGCCAAATCGCGATGTACAGATACAGGAACACCAGCATGCCGCGGCCGGCTGTGAGCATCAAGTACGAGACGGACGACTGGCCCTCGTCACTCTTGTCTTCTTCCAGCAGCACATACTGCAGCGGGATTGTGTATGTCGATAGCACGAGCGTGATCGCAACGGTGCGGCGCAGCGCCGGGATCGACACGCTCTTTTGCAGCATGTAGACGACTACTATAAGGAACACGAATTGCCGACCACTGTAGATACATTCGGTGACCAGGGTTGGAATCGAGTACCGAAACCACGCCAACGAGAGCGCCAGCACCGTGAGCAACGTGTACAACCCCGTCGCGAACCCGAGGATCCAAAGCAGCGGCTCAAACGCAGGCAAGATAATCTTCCTCGCAGCAACGCTGTCACCCTTGAGCGCGACACTGCGGTTATGTCGAAGATATCCGATCAAGACCATACAGAGCGTGAACATGGCAAAATACCCGAGCACGAGAAACACTTGCAAGAGGTGGAATTTCTCGCTCAGGTATTCTATAAGCATTTGTTGCGCCATGGCAGCAGCTTGATGTTGTGCAGCTGCATCTGGACTTGTTCCATTCGTGGTGGTGTGACCAATGCTCGCACTGGATCCTCCTGCGTCCATGACGCTGTCATTTTGCGCGACGCTGCTGCTACTCGGCGCCAAAGTGTCGTTGAGAGTAGCCACTATCACCGATGCGCTCATGATGGCCGTCGGTCACCGAAACAAACTCGTCAGGTGGATGGTGGTGAGTAAGTCCTGTCCTTTTTGACACCAAGCCAGCGAACGAGTGAATCCGCTAGCAAGCTGGAGAAGAAATTTGGATTGGCCGTCGAGTTAACCTTTTCCGCAGCTCTTGGGCAGAACGTGGCACGATGGAGAGTGAACGAACTATGGGCAGAAGCAAAACGTCACCACCGTGCGTCCTTCTGCTGAGTTTCCTCCTCTCGACATGAAACTGCGCGCATGAGAGGGGGGGTTCAAGCCAGTGTGTGGGCGATGGACGCTGCGTGCTCATATCGTTCTTTCTTTCTGTTGTTCCAGCGCATTTTTGACTTCAAGGACGAAAAAGAATGGAAGAAACCACGAAACAAGTAGAAAACAAAACCGACGAAACTGGAGCTCAATGAGCAAAGCGACCAGCAAAAACTTGAATCCACAAGAAGCAGTTTGATTGTAATCGCCACTAAGCGCCTGGAAATCGAAGAACGACATACGAGCACACGACAAAGAAAAATGTGGAAAGTCTCCAGGTTTGTGAACTATATTTTTCTATTAATTAGTTGTTCGCTTGTGTGTCTTGCGCTGTGGAAGGCAGATAACTGAATGCTGTTTTTTCTGCGGAAACTGTGATGGGACCACACCCAGCAAGCCTTATGTCCAGAACGAACTGAGTGCACACTTGCTCTTGTTCTTTATGCAATGGTTCGCTTTGCGGTTATTGACTCTTCCGTACAACAAGAAAACGCGAGATGCCCAGGTTTCCATGAGCGAAGCTGGTCATGTGCGCAGGTACCGTATTCCATGAAGTTAATTACGGTAAAACGTTGTCACCATGGAAGCAATCCCGACGCCAACCCAATCATTCGTACATAAATCCCTTTTCGGTGCGATAGAGAGTGTACCGCATTTGGTGACAGCTGAAACAAGGCACGATCCAACTGGCATCAAACGACATGGGTGTGTGGCCATGTGTGCATGGCGATGGCAACCAAGGAGATCGATTACCATACTTGGGAATGCGGTTCAAGCATTGAAAAATCGACGGTACGCTATGCTCACTGCGACATCCACAGCAAGAGGAAGGTTCCGTGACAGTCCCCAAGAACCCTTCAGTGGCAAAGACGTGTGTTTTACAGACCACTCCCCAAGCCATCAAGTCCACATACCAAACAAATTGCGTTCATCGTGTGAAGCTCGCCACACTGCTTGACAACAAGCGGAGCTCAGACAGCTCGAGGGAATGCTTCCTCTCTATATGCATGTTCTTGAGCGGTGGTTTGCCTCACGAGAAGATGCCATCATTGTCGAGCAGTTATGCAAACACACTGGCCCGGGGGAGTATTGAGCGCGAAGCGAATCCGAAGTTGCCCGTCTGGGGTAGCGGCGATCGCGGATGCGCTCACCGAGTTGCTGAAGTCCTAAGTGATAGGGAAGGACTGCACGGGAATCGGGACTCTTGAGCCTATCATCTGAATGATGACGCACTTGGTACCGATCGATTGAAAACGAAAGCCGAAAGGATCCACTGCACCCTGGATATCGTAGACTCTGATTGTTCATTCTTCAGGTTGGCCAAGTGTCGATGCCAAGCAAATCGAAAACAACGTCATTCATCGAGCACGTTGATGCCTGGTTTACTAACGAACAAAAGTATGCCCCACTCCAAAGTGGTCAAAATGGACATGGATTTTTGATCACATGACATGCATGTGAGTAATCAGCAAGCAGGGACGCTTCCTGCTCTGCTCACAGACTGCTGTACCGCCAGCTGAGGACGACGAAGCTCGACGGTTGAAGGTCAAATATGATCTCGTCCTTTCTATACACGCATACGACGAATCGACGACAATCATTCCCATATGGAATGCATGTTTATGACTTGCCTCTTACCATCATTCCGCTGGAGGACAATGACACATCGCACGCATTGTCAAAACGCTGACAGATACTTCGCAGCGAGTACTGGTCGGTACAACCAGTGAACGTCTCGCTATGATGGGCATGCACACAGCCATGCTTGACGCGTTCCGCATGCTTCGCGACTCGAAGTCTTGCCATCACAACGCAATCGGCGCAGTGGAGATCAAGCGCTCAGCTCCTCAACCACCACCACCGACCCGGGGCCTCCATCGCAGTCAGAATGAGCGTTGACAAGTCTGACGAGAGCTCGCTGCAGCAACAGCTTCCTGCGAACAACTCGAGCGAGGTTGAGACTTCACCAGACGAGTCCAAACTAAGTGCCAACGAGCATACCCCACTTGTAAAGTCATCCTTGGCAGCGCCAAATGTGAAGCACCACATCGTGTACATGGATCCGGACGCACTCGAAAAGAATGCGTTCAATTACGCAAGCAAGGAGCGAGATGTAGTCATGGGCATGACAATGGACTTTGCGACGCGGGCGATTGTAAAAGAGGAATCGGCGCTTCTCGTCAAGCTTTCCATCCCCATCGTAAGTGGAAGCCTCGATACCTCAGGCTCTTTCTTTGTGTTGATTGTCACGAAACTAACCACACTCAATGTCTTTGCTTCCAATGTGATTGGCTGAATGAAGGTCGCGACGTTGCTGCTTGATGTGGTGCCGGATCTCCTGCTGACGATGATGATAGGGAACGTGACTCCCAAAGCCGAGAGCACGCAGATCCTGGCCGCATTTGGGTTGTCCAACGCTCTGCAGTCACTTGTCATCGGGGGCTTCAGCGCGGGGCTCTCATCGGCGATGGACACGCTGTGTGCTCAGGCATTCGGAGGCAAGAAGATGACCGAGTTCTGGCTGTTCTTCCAGGCTGGCGTTCTCATGTACGCGATCTGCTTGCCGCTGGTCGTGGCACTGATCGCGTGTGGCTCCATAATATTGAAAGCTATCGGCCAGGACCCGGACATCGCCGACTTTGCTGCCCCTCTGTTTTGGATCAGCTTGCCCGTCATCCCGTTGTGCGCGCTGTACTTTGTGCTGAAAAGCGTGCTCCAGGCTCAGAATATCGTGACGCCACTCGTGACATCGTCGCTCACTAGTGCCATTGCCAGTTGCATCATCGGGTACCTGCTCGCATTCCACACGCCACTCGGGTACCTTGGCGTCGCAGTTGCCGGTACTATGGGCTGGGTCATCAAGTCGCTCATGCTCGTGGCTGCGGTACTTCGGAACGAAGCACTTCAACAAAACTGGCCGGGCTGGAAGCCACAAGAAGCCATGACGCTGCTCCCCAAAGTCTCCATGCTGGGCATGTTCAGCATGGTCATGGTCACGGTCCAGATCCTCGGCTCACAGTTAATCTCGTTCCTGGCGGGTATCCTCCCAAACGCTCAAGTCATGCTCTCAGTCACCAACATCTTTGGATCGCTTATAACCCTCGGGAGTTTGCCCATCGTGGCAGTTGGCACGGCTGGTTCCATTCGCATCGGCAACGCGCTTGGTGCAGGGGATGCGCGCCGTGCAGCGCTTCTTGGTCGCATGACCATCGCGTACCCGCTGCTGCTATCACTCGTCGTGGTGCTTGGTATCGTCGTCGCTGTCCAGCCATACACACAGGCGTTTACGCCAGACCCAGAGGTTCTACGCGTCACCGTGGCCTTGGCCCACGAGATGTTGCTCCTCGTACCGCTGACGGCACTCTCGAGTAGCCTCCAAGCGATCATGCGCGCGTGTGGCAAGCAGCTGGTGGCCGCAAAGCTCAGTTTCGTGTCGGCTTGCATTGTTGGAGCAGCGCTGAGCTGGCTGTTCGCCATCACGCTCCATGGCGGTCTCGCGGGGCTCTGGGCAGGCAACACGGTGGGCATGGTCGTGTTCGCTCTCGCTGGCTTCGCGTGGCTCCACCTGTCGAGCTGGGAAGATCTCGCCCAGGAGGCTACGCGCAACACGGATCTCTCCTATGCCAAGAAAGTGGCTCACGCGGATGCCTTCTGAGAAGCGCTGAGACCTGGTCTGTTGTAGCCCTAGGTTGAGGATAAACAAAGCAAGTGAGTGTGAATGCTGACTGTATTCCTGCCCATTGAGAATGCTTTAGTAGACAACAACGTGGCTAGGCTTCTATAACATTTACCACAACAGAGTCAAACTCATCAAAGTCTCCGCTATCTCCTTCCCCAGCGCTTGTCGCGTCATCGCCTCCGCCCATGAGCAACTGGGTCGTGATCACACTCTCTTCCGTGATCGCGTCGAATTGGCTGTTGAGCTCCTGATGATTCTGGCGGCGGTGGTTACGCCGGAACCGCCGACGCGAAGACTTTGCGATCTCGAGGCGCTGCCAAAACTTGCGACATGCGCACAGTCCGCCGTTCTCAAGAAGCAGAACGCCAGAGTAGAGCGAACTGCTGCCGGCACAACTTCGATTACCTGAGCGCTGCGTTATGTGTGATCGTCGCGTGGCGGACGCCGTCGCCGACGTCGCCGTCATGGTCTCAGCTCTCTCATCTGCATGCATGTGCCTTCGCTGAGTCTGAGCCTCGTCCGGAGTCATATCCTTGACGTTGAGTAGCTGGCAGAGCTGGATGTGGTCATCGTCAAAGTAATACCGTTCTGCGTCTGCGTCCTCAAAGGAGCGCGCGTGCTTGACGTAACGCAGCAACTCAGCGTCCGCGAGAGGGTTGCCCATGCGGATGGCTTCTCCGGGAAACGCAACGTATTCGAGCTTTGTCAAGTACTCGATCACGTCGTGACCCGAGAAGCTGCGATCGAGTGGCTGTCGTCGATCGCCAGATCTCGAAGACGACACCACAGCAGGCGGAGGTATCTCACCTTCATCGCCACGACCGACCAGCTCGCTGCCCAACTGTGCCGCGAACGACGCCAGCACTTCCTCCTGGATGCTCTCGAGGATACTCACGATGTTCTGAGCTGACGACCTCAGTCTTGGATCCTGATGCCATGCGCTCACGATCACCTCTCGAAACGATGCGTGTGTCTCCGGAGAACGTGCTGCTGACCGAAGTCTCGCTGTTGCAAAAATGGCAAATGCTGGGAAGCGCTCTCCTTTGTTTCTCGCATCTGTTCGTGGATTCACCTTGCAACTGAACTCATAAGCGCGAGATTTCTTCTGTGTTTCGTGAATCTTGTTTACTGACCCTTGCTGTTTCTTCTGCGTCGCTGGTGATGGCGGGACAAACACCAGGTGATTTCAAGGCATGCGTGCTATTTGTGGCGGTTCTAGAGTGGATATTTGCTTTGCTGTCTGCTTTTCTTTCCGTGTTCACTGTCGTGTTTGCTCCATATTCTTTCCATGGATGACGTGCATTGAGCTCAGTTCCTGCCCTTTCGAATGGATTCACTCAGAACATGGACTCCTCTGATTGGTTCATTTTACAGAACCAATTATTTTCATTGGCTGATATTAAAGACCATCACTCCTAAGTCACTATGGCTACATTTTTTTCTAGGAATGGGTGGTGCGTGAGAGGGAAGATGCGATTCATCGCTGGACACAGCACTAACTGAATCCAGTCCTAGTGTGGCTGGCGCTTAAAGAAAACTGGATGCATTTTCACTTATTTGTACATCATTGTCACTTAATCTGTTCTGGACTCCACGCGTGGGTTTCATTGCATTGCCTTCCACCTACCCCACCTGCCGACTAGCGTGAAACCAACAACACACTAATACAAAGTACACCACTCATCCGATACCAGAAACCCACTCATGCATGCAGCTGCATGCGAAACACACACCCATATCTCCAGTTACACGGCCCAGGACCCCTTGGATTTGGTCTTGAGAAAGTTGTTCACAGAGTGGTCGTCCTCACTCTCACCGGCGACGTGAATGTCGTCGTCGCTATCGTGGAGAATCGCGGCTTCCATATCGCTAGCGTTCGTCGGCGAGTCGTCGTAAGTGCTCTCGCCTGTGTGGTCGAGCTCGTCGGTCAGGAGATTCTCCGTCAGGATGCTTTCCTCTACGATCGCGTACCATTTCTTGTTGCGTCGGAACCGTCTCCGCTGCCCTCTCACTTGGCCAAGTCCACGGCCCAGCTTCCGACACGGACATTCCTGCGGTTCCTTGTTGTGAGGATCACGGACGTAGTGGGTATGCGCCGAGAGTTTAGACGATATTGACGACAACCGACTGCGTTCACCAACCACTGAATCTGCCATCGTCGAGGTCAAGCTTGGATTGCCGGCATCGCCAACGTGGTGCTTGGGGTACTGACTGATCCCCGCGACACGGGTGCCTTTGCCTTTGTCGATCGACGTCGGGGTGAGCAATCTCCGGACAGCTCCCATGTCGACGTAGCGTATGAGCGCGTGGTGGTCAAAGAAGAACGACTCGGTGGTCTTGTAAAACGGCTCCTGATGGCGAGAATGGTGCAGGTAGCCGTCGCTCATAAGTCCATTGCCGAGGCGGCTTGCTTCTTCGACGGTCTCCACAAAGTCAAACTCGAGCATGCGCTGCATGAGTAACTGACCCGTGATGAGCTGTTCCGTCGTCACGGGGCCACCTTTCTTTGCCTGAATGACCTTCTTCTCGATCGTCTCAGCTAGCGCCATCGCAACGTCACACGACAGCTCCTCCTTGAGTTTCTCGAGACTCGACAGGATGTACTGCGCCGACGGACGTCGGTTGGGTTGTCCCTCCCACGCTTCTGCGAGGATACGCGTGACCTCTGGATGACACGAGTCGCTGATCGTGGGTCGCTTTCCATTGAGCACGGCGTCGAAGATCTTGAAATGGTTGCCGTTTGCCTCGGGGTACTTCTCGTCCAGAGGGTGCATGATGTCCCAGAGCGTGATCGCGAGGCTGTACACGTCCGCGGCTTCACCATACAGCGCTTGACCAGCTTTGCCGTTAATCAGCTCGGGCGCCATGTAGTCAGCCGTGCCTCGGACCGTCATCGCGTTCCGCTCGGGCATCGTCGGAGTTGACGTCGGCGTTGGCATGGACACCCACACGTCGCCGCCAGCACCCGACGACGTCGTTGACATGCGCATCATCGTGTTGCTCAGCGTCGCTTTCGGGAGACTCCGCGATTCCCCAAAATCCGTCAACTTGACAACGCACTGCGCATCGACGAGGAAGTTCGCGGGTTTGATGTCGCGATGCAGGAATGCTGGCGAGAAGCTGTGAAGGTACGCGACAGCGCGTGTGGCGTCAATCATGTACTGGAGGTTGATCAGCAGTTGCTGGCGTCGAGCGTCGTGTTTGCGACGCGCGAGCGCTCGCGTGATGTCGTCCAGACTTCCTTGGCATAACTCAGACACGAGGCAAATCGTCGGTGGGCACACGCACATGCCGTGGAACTTGACAATGTTCGGGTGATGCAGCGCGCCACAGAGTGCGGCTTCATGGGAGAACTCGGCCACGGTCTCATCGATGAGATCGTGAGGTGTGTACACCTTGATGGCTACGGGGATGTTGGAATGCAGCACGCCCTTGAGCACGACGGCGCTCGAGCCCACGCCGATGCGCTCCTTGAGCTCCAGGTACGCGAAGTCGATGATGTACTTGCGGTGCATCTCAATGAGCACATGGAGTCCGCGTGACGAGATGCGTTCGTCCAGGTTGTGCTTCTGGCGGAAGAGCGTTTGGAGCAGACACGCGCGCTGGCCGAGACCGCGCCAGTGCTCCGTGTCGGCCTTGAGCGTGCGCCAGATGACGAGTGGACAGAGCGAGCCCCAGAAGATGTTGAGGAAGCACACCGTGAAGCCCGCGTCGACTTTGCTCTCGTAGAAGAGCTCGCTGTACGTGGCGAACAGGACGTAGTAGATAAGCACGAACACGCTGTACTCTCGGATGGCTTGCTTGCTCGCGCGCGCCGGCGGGCTGATGCACGCCCAGATGAACAGCAGCGGCATGGGCAGCCGCGTGAACATGGGCACGTAGTACGCGATGCTCGCGGACGCGTACGTGCTCGTGTACCAGACGATCGGGAGGTTGTACGTGCAGAGCAGCAGCGAGATGGCCACGGCGCGCTGCAGTGCGGGCGTCGTCACGCTCTTCTGGTGTATGTACACCATGGCGACGATCATGACGAAGAGTCTGCCGGAGTAGTACGCCTCGGTCTCGACCTTGGATGCCGTCACCTTGATGTCCGTGAGTGTGAGCGACGCCAAAAAGTAGAGCGTGAACGTGAGCGACACGAGCGAGAAGAGCCACAGCAGCGGCTGGAACGCCGGCAGGATGATCTTGCGCGCCGCGCTCGCGTCGCCGCGGAACGCCACGCTCCGGTTGTGCCGCATGTACAGCAGCAGCGCCGTGCTCAGCAGGAAGATCATGCCATAGCCGATCGTCAGCGCCACGAGCAGCATGCGGAACCTGTGCACCACGGACGCCTGGATCGCGGCCACGACCTCCGACGGCATCGGCGTCTCCGTGGCCATCTCCATGACGACAAGAGTATAGAAATGACGCACACAGAGAGGGGATTCAGAGGAGAGGTGGACGCTGGACGCAGGGACAAGCTCTGCCTGCAAAAACAGAAAATGGGAGCGTGACGTCTGTGTCAAGTGGATGGAAAATGTGCGTCTCACTCACTCGCTCTGACACATGGCGTGCGTCCATATTGTAACAACGAAAAGAGCGAGCGCATGCGGACAGCGATGGGTTCCATCCGCTCTCATGTGGGTAAATAGAAGGAAACGCAGTGGCAGAGCGCGCTCTCCCGCATGCGCACGTTTCCTTCTTTCTTTCTGCATTTTAAGCTTCCATTTGGCGCAAAAGCGCTTCAACATGCGGATATCTTTTTTCGCGTTATCGTGCTACTATTGGCTAAGGTTCGTCCTTGATGACGAAAATGGAGTAATGAGGGCTGCTGATTGGTGGAATTGTGTTGTGGTTCTTTCGATAATCGAACAACATGGAGCCAAAAAGGTCGCAATGGCCATGATTGATGGAACTTGGGTAATGCATGAGCTTAGCCATCGAAAGAACGATGTGCAAGAGAGAGCATCCAGTGAAGGGAGAGCGAGATGAAGACGCAGCCACTGCTACACATTTTGCGGATAATTCGAAGCGCACTAGAGCAGCGGCTCGATGTCGTGCCAGTCGATGGTCGCGAGCGGCCACTTGGTCTGGATCACGAGGTTTAGCGGCGGATGAGGTCGTCGTGCTTGGCCACGAGCTTCTCGTCGAGTGCGAACGCGTCGACGCTCAGTCGGATCACTTCGTCCTGGTTGGCCAGGCCGTCGTAGTAGTACAGATCCAGTGCGTGCACTTCGTCGAGATGGGCTGTCTCGAGATGCTTGGTCTCCGTGAAGAGCACCGAGTAATGCGACTCGCTGCACACCACCCAGATATTGAATTTTGGACACTTCAGGTGCGAGCCCACGACCATGTACTCGCACGCTTCAAACAGCGAGAGGAACCCGACAGTCGCCTGTGCTGGGATGCCTTTCAGGACCACCGCCTTCGGGTTGTCTTCGCTCGCGCCTTCCAGTAGTTGTCTTCCGTTGAAGACGTTGCTGCATGCCTGACCACAGATGAGCAGATTCACCATCTCTTGAGTGCAGTAGTCGTGGTCCCCAATGAGTTTGCCGCCGCCGCCGCTCACACCCTCGACCTGATCCATCTCGCTCTTGATCTTCGTCACTCCCTTTGATAAAAGCACTGAAAGCACAAACAGCACGAGCCCATTGCCCTTTCGTTCTGTGAGCTCGTCGAGATGGTCCATGAGTAGCGCACGGGTGTCAGCTTCATTCGACGACACATGAATCACAACGCCAGCCATGAATTTGCGCTTTGTAGTAGCTTTACTAGCCGTCGATCGTTCATTCAGAACCACAAGACATTCGGTCCTGGAGCCACCAGATGCTTGATGCAGGATAAAGATCAACGCAGAAACCAGCGCCTTGGACTGCTGGGCTCGAGTGGGCTACGTAAACCAGATAGTTGGGCATGTGCATACAGCAAGTAACCTTGATGAGGTCTCACAAGCTGATTATGTGCAGCAAGAGACAGCAGGCTTCACTTACGTTTTGCCACTCTCGTGGAGTCTGTTCCAGTAAGAAGCGAAGTATATGCTTGCACCACAGCGAGAACTCCACATGGTCGACCTTCG
Organism: Globisporangium splendens; assembly: GCA_006386115.1. Taxonomy (NCBI): domain Eukaryota; phylum Oomycota; class Peronosporomycetes; order Pythiales; family Pythiaceae; genus Globisporangium; species Globisporangium splendens. The sequence continues at coordinate 409,102 of VFIW01000020.1, read as the reverse complement.
TGCTGGATGAGACCGTACCGGAGGTTTGACACATCCGTATAAAATAGTCCCTACGAACACACAAACATTCCATTTAGAATTTGGCTTGCCCTACACGCACGTAGACGCTGCATACCTGCTCTTCCCAATGCGAACTGAACGCTTTCTTGCTGTCCGAGAACAAGACGGAGTGCAGAGAAGCCACTTCGTCCGATGTTGGAGCTCGGCTCGTACCACCTCCTCCAACACCACGCAAAGTCATGTCGCCAAACGCCACTTGCGAAGTCCCACTGCTGGCGGTGATATACTTCTTGCTCGATTGCACGTGGACTGCTGGTTCGATCATATCGAAATCTTCAACATCTTCCATTTGCAACTCGTTGGTAATCGACAAACGAGGTCCCACAGTCGAAGGGATAGGAGGACTTACCGCCGCCTCTCGCACTGGTCTCTCCATCACCACAGAAACATCGCTCTTCTCCTTCAACAAACTCTTGTCTTTGTCTGGTTCTCCCTCGCCACTTTTCGCGGATTTTCCAGGTTTGTCCTCTGACGATCGGCGGCTGGATGAGGACGGCAAGGTCTGCTCGAGCTGCTTGATTTCTTCTCCTCCTTCAACTCTTTGTACTTGACATAGCAATGCTTTTTGGGCTTCCTGTTCCCCACAAGCAAAGCGATTTCTTTCCAGCGATCGTTCTTGTCCTCAATAGAAGTTGTTTCCTTGATCGCCTTCCTCAGCTTCGAGATGTCCTCTTTACTCCAGCTCACTTCACCGCCGTCTTGACTTGTATCTGAGCTCACACTGGACCGTCGACGACTTGATCGAGACAAACGACCGTCCTCACTGTCGGATCCACGCGATTCGGAAGAAGTGCGACTAAGAGAGCTCACCATGTACTCCAGAACTGACTTGTACTCTTGAGATGCATTCTTTTTGTTGTCCAAATCGGTGGTGTACAACTCGCTAGCCACAAGCGAAGAGCTCTTGATCTTGGATCTCGCCATGACGTGGTCCAAAGTCTGAGTGCATTTCCAGCTCTTGAGGCATTCCATGACGACCAATTCGGCTTGCCGTATCGCATCGGTTCCACTGATCTTGTCGAAGTCTTCTTCACTGCTTTTCGGCATCTTCGTTGATCTTGGCAAATATACAAGGAGTGAGATCAACAGGGTCAATCCAAGTGCATGCAAATCACACCATCGGGGTTCTGGAAATGCTTCTGCCAGGCACGCTCTAAACGTGGAAATGTATTTCTAGCATCGTATTTTTACTGACGACAGCAGACAAGATTGCAATTCTGCACGCGCAACACAGTCTTATTCTTGTCTGCCAATAACCTGACATGCATAATATTCACCTCCATGCCACAGCGTTCATTTGTCAGCTCTTCGATGCTCCGTTAAACGATGTCTTGCAAGCAGCCAGGATGCTAACGGCAACACAGAGCGTGTCTGATGATATACAAACATGTCTTCACATAATTATAGTCAACATCTCTTCCTGGACTCTATCATCGCCATCTTCTTCAACTTGTCCATATACCTGCATTCTTGGTGTTGTCGTCTGCACAATGTCATCCAAAAACGTATTTTGTTGCAGTGTATATATGTGTGTGTTGCGCGTTGCTCGAGCAGAAGAATCGTCTTTAATTTACCGGATGCTCATGACGTTTGACAGCCTTGAGCTCGTCAGTTCGCTTCCAGACGAACCAGTCTTGCTGGTTTTGCGATTGGATCCAAACACTTTCCAAAAGCGCAAAGTTTCATCAGCAGCACCAGACACGACTGTAGATCCATCGGGGGACGCTGCGAGATGCAACACACGCGAAGTGTGTCCTGTAAGCTCCTTGACCTTCGTCATGCTTGGGTATTTCCACAAGCACAGCTCATTCTGAGAGTAGCCATGAGAGGAAAGGATTTCCTTCTCAGTAGTCGACCAAAGCAGCGAGCACACTTGAGATCCAGTGTCCACTGAGTTCAGCAACGCGCCGTTCGACGTGTTCCAAAACTTGATGGTGCGATCAGCAGTACCACCTCCCGTTGCAAGTAGGTTTCGCTCCCATGGGCACCACGCAATAGCCTTGACTGCAGCGGTATGGTGCTCCAAACGATGCGCTGGGCTTTGAATACTGTTTCCGCTGCCAATCGACGACGCCTTCCACAAGCACAGCGCGTTGTCATTGCCGCCTGATGCCAAAGTTGTTCCATCTGGAGACCATTGGAGACCACACACTTCCTGTTCATGGCTAGTCAGTGTCGAGAGTTGATGAGTCCGAGCACGAACGTCGTGGTGGATGATAGTGCTATCTCGGGAGCCGGAAGAGAGAATATAGCTGTTCCAAGCCAAGGCACCGACACGCGACGAGTGGCCGTTCATTGATCGCACTTGCTTCTGGGCAGCAACGTCCCACAGCTGAACTACAGACTCGCTAGTACCGATAGCCAAATGGGAGGACCCACCGACGTCACTCCATTGCACCGAACTGACATAATCATCTCCCTCCAATGCCATGAGCTCGTCGATTTCGCCGCTTTCCGCGTTCCACAGGTACACGCATTGCCCAAGAGCCACCGCCAAAACATTGTTGGACCCCCATGAGAGCAGGTTCAAGTAGTAGTCGTTCATCAGCTCTGGCGCGTCCAACACCTTGATAGGGGCCGAAGGGACGTATCGGTTCAATTTCTTTGCCGCTGCTGCAGGGATCGCACCCGTCTTGTTGTGTGAGAATCGTGCCGAGAGCGACGATTTGAATGAATCTGGAGCAGGAGTCGCCGGTTTGGCGGTAAACTTCAGAATTTTATGGCGCTCGCCGTCCTCGTTGCCCAAGAGCGCACTCGCGAGTCGTTTCTTGTAGTTTTGCTTCTCCTCTTCGTCACCAGCGCTGCTACTCGCGCTCTCTGCTACTGCCGCTTGAGCCGCTTCGGTTCCAGGAGAGCGGCATTGCGCCAAGTCCATGTTCATCGCACTGCGGTTCGGAATAAACCGATCCGGCTGCTGCTCGCATGATTTAGCCGACGACACAACACACACGCATACACATTCACACATTGGTCCATCAACATCTCACATCCATACAAAAACACACACACACACACATATAGAGCATAATAAAGCGCCAGTCACCCTCACATACCGCTGTGTTGCTGTTACTGTTCGCGTTCGCATTCGACGTCCCGCTCGCTCCATTCACCGATTTACTCGCTTTCGCTCGACTCGGCGAGTCACTCGAACTCGTCGCCTTCTTGAGCACATTGCTGCTGCGCGCCTGCAGCGATTGCGTCCGCGCGGCAGACGCCGTCGCTCCGGAAGACGTGCTGGTGGTGCCAGTGGCGCTTGTACTGGCAGATGAAGAGGCGCTCGCGGTCGTCACCGAAGCCATCGTCCTTCTTTCTTCTCTCTTGCAAGCGAACGTGAGCGACTAAATGTAGGCTCGACGCGCCAATTTCCAGAGTGGACAAGCCAGTAGAAAAAGAGAGGGTGTTCTTTTCGGCATTTATCTTGCAGTTTGTATGGAACAAAACGAATGTGGCGCTCTTCATCACTTGCAGGGTCTGAGTAAGATTGGGGACTCAGATGAGCTCAACTAACCTTGTTTTTGAGGTGTGTACTCGCGAAGTTTGAACTTTTGAATTTTGGAGAGTGGGTGTTTGGGTGATTTTGGAAAACGTGGGTGAATCCATTGGTGGTTCTGTTGGGTTTTGAGATGTTCAACACATTCATGCAACAAATCAATTTAGACAGGTGACATCGAAGCACGATCGTGCAACCTATCATTCAAGTTCATTCTCTGTCTCAGACTTCACTGCTTCACTATTTAAAGCACAACCTAATCGAAACGTTGCCTTTTCCCACCACTTTCTAGAATTTTGTCCCATGTTCGGACAAACAAGATAGCATCAACCTATCGCAAGCAACCATTTTGCCTTTGTGGCTTCATCGAACGAGCAGCTCGACGGCATTCAGACGTGCATCAATGGCCTCTCCGGGACAAGACGACGGCCGCAACGGCGCCTCGCAGCCTGATGACGCCGCGGCGTCGTCGGCGCTGCACTCGAACATCAAGACCAAGGGCCAGAACTCGTACTACTACGCACACAAGAAGCGCGACGACGTGGAGATCCACGAGTGGGACGGCAACGCGGCGCCGCGGTTGCTCAAGACCCAGCAGATTAACGCGGACGAGGTCGAGGTCGTCGAAGCCATCACCAACTACGCGTGGTCCGACGGCAAGAAGAAGGTGTCGGTGTACATCACATTGGCCGGCATTGGCGCGCACCCGGAGGAGCAGACAGTCGTCGACTGGAGCGCCAGCGCGCTGACACTCAAGATTAAACAGTACCAGGGCAAGACCCGCGTGCTGTCGCTCAAGCTCTACGAGTCCGTCTCGGACGTGCAGACCAAGCGCAAGGAGAACCAGCTCGTGCTGCAGCTCACAAAGGCGAATGAACTCCGCTGGCACTCGCTCAAGAAAGACTCATAAATGGTCTAAAGAAGAACAAAACACACACACAACAGAAACATTCCGTCCATGAAGGGAAGCGTCAAGTAGGAGCGCATGGGTTAGAAGCAAGCGGATGCACACAAAGTGAAGATTAAATATATGCACATTTCAGGAAACCAAAGGCGCATGTGCTACGCATAGGACTATGTATATTTTGTTATTGATATGGCTTCTTTAATACTGAACCTCGGTAGTGTACAGGATCTCGCCGGTCTTGTCGATGAACTGCACCTGGAAAAGTGTCTTCGTGACCTTGACCCACATGAAGCCGTGGGTCATGGCGGCGTGGACCAGGTCCGCATTCGCGCGCGCCTTGGGCATGAGCGTGTGCACCGGGTATCCGCCGGCGCCCGACACAAAGTAGTTGCGCGCACGGCCCGAACTCGGATCCAGTCGCTTGATGTGCTGCATGCAGTGGTCGTGGCCGTTGAAGTACGCGTGCACGTTGTGTTTGTCCAGCAACGGGTCGAGCGAATCGATCAGCTCCTTGGTGTGCGCGTTGCCAGCGTAGCTGTAGATCCCCCAGTGGCCGACGACGATGGTCCACATGTGGTCCACGCCCTTGGGCTTCCCCGCGCTCAGCACGTCGTCGATCCATCGGTACTGCTCCAGGCGCGTGGCTTCGGACGTCTGCGTGTTCATGGGGCCGTGGCAGCGGAAGTTGCGCGGCTCATGGCCACACACCAAGTCACAGGTGTCGACGACGACGATCCGCAGAATCGTCTTGTGCGCCACGGGCCGGTCGATCGAGTAGTAGCGCTGCGGAAAGTACCACTTCGAGTCCTTCAGGCTCGCGTACGCGAGCATTGCGTCGATCGAGCCTTCGCAATCGTGGTTGCCGATTCTTTTCGGTGGATTGCAATGGAACGAGTCACATCATTATGCCATTACATTCAAGACAGTCGACGTGTAATTGCATGGACTCATATATAGACACTTACGTGATGTACCATGACACATTGAGGTCAGGATGGTCGTACATCTGCAATTTGGGAAATCCAGCAAATAATCAGCATGGAGCTCTAATACTTGTGCATTATAAACTGTTCCATATACCTTCTCAAAGCGAGTCTTCAGCACTGGATCGCTCGAAGACGAGATGCTACAAGCAAATACACACGTCAGCGTTATCATCATTTGCTGTAGCAAGTGTCATTGTGCATGCACGCATGAAATACATGCACATATCGCACCCATGGTCGTAGATCTGGTCACCCGTGGAGAGCACGAATGCGGGCTTGGGGTCGAGCGCCGCCGCGAACTGCTTGAGCGTTTCGCTCGTCTTGACCTGGTCGGCGCTGCCGGTGCCGAAGTCGCCGATCACGAGGAAGTTGGTTTCTTCCGGGAACGCGTTCTCATACGTGCCTATGGCGGCATTCGCAGTCGCATTCGCATCTGTAGCCGCTGAAGATCCCGGCGAGGAAGACGATGACGACACGTAATAGAGCGCGAACACCAGCCAGACGCTGAAGCAGAGGAAGCCGATGCGCTTGACCCACGCCTCGTAGCTCACGTACGTCGTCGCATTCCCGAGGATCCCGCCAGGAACCCAGCGCCGCGACGCCTTGTTGTACTCGTCGTCGCTCTTCTTCAGTCCTGCTTCAAGCAACATCTTGAACCAAGATACACCAGTGCTGCTCTTGATGGAAGAACGCGTGGATGTGTGCATGCGCCACTCACCTCGTACTTAACTGAACAAACGGCAACTAACCCTTTTATTGTCAGCGCGCAATCGCATTAAAAATGAAGAAGGCGCTAGGCGTGATCCCCACGCGCCTGGGCTCGTCGCGGTTCCCGGGCAAGCCGCTCGCCGAGTTCTTCGGCAAGACCATGATCGAGCACACGTACGCAGCAGCGGCGGCCGCGACGTCGCTGCACAAGGTGGTCGTGGCCAGCGACAGCGAGCAGATCCTGCGCGTGATCGAGCGCGTGGGCGGCGCCACGATGCTCACGGGCGAGTGCGCCACGGGCACCGACCGCATCGTGCAGGCGCTGCGTCGCATGGACCAGGCGGATCTCAGCGAGTACGACATCGTCGTCAACATCCAGGGCGACGAGCCGGGCGTGAACCCCAAGCACATCGACCGCTGTGTTGCAGCGCTACGCAACGAGCCATCGAGCGTCATGAGCACGCTCGCGACGCCCATCGTGGACGAGCGCGAGGCCACGAGTCGAGACGTCGTAAAGTGCGTCGCTGACCAATATGGGTATGTTGCATGCGCATGCTTTGTATAGATGCGTGTTGTTAAGTGCATTGGTCTAATTATCGCCATGTGCATCTATTACGCTAGGAATGCGCTCTACTTCTCGCGCGCGATGATTCCGCACTCGAAGGACGGCAAGTTCTCGCCGTCGACGCTTTACCTGCGGCACGTCGGCATGTACGCGTTCCGCAAGGAGTTTCTGCTGCAGTTCCCGTCGCTGCCGCGCTCGCCGCTGGAAGACAGCGAGGACCTCGAGCAGCTCCGGGTGCTCTCCGCGGGGCACCGCATCCAGTTGGTGACAGTCGACGGCACGCTGCCAGGAGTAGACACACAGGCTGACCTCGAAGCGCTCAAATCCCAATGGCCCCAGTCATAAGTGCAGCACATTTCCCCCATACAAGCATATAGAATCACCCACCACACTCGACACCATTTTTTGCATTGGACAAATTACTATCGATCCCATTAAGTACGAAAGTGCTTTGTTTCGTACTTAGAGGGAGTGAAGACGTGATCCAGATAGCGCAAACCGTACTTAACAGGGCAGCATGCTTCTTCCCTTTCCTATGCGGCACTTTTGGACTGTGTCACGCTCTTGAAGCACCATTCCACCCACCATTTTAATCAGGACGGAAGAAGGTGACGACGACTCCATACTTGGCTCTCTTTACACAGCAGCAGTAGCAGAATGGCGGACACAGTGGCGACAGCAGCAGCGACGGCGACGCTGCTCCCCGTGAACGCGTCGGCAGCCGCCGCAAGAGCGACGGCGATCGCGGCTGCGGCCATCGAGAGCGCTGATGCGCACAGCGACTGGAGCCGCGTCGAACTCTTCGTGATCGCGGCGCTGCAGCTCGTGCTCGTGCTCGTCGCGTACCGACTGGACAAAGCGCCGAACCCGGCGTTGATATCGGAGTCCGCGTGGGCCATGTTCTTTGGCGTTATCGTACGTGCTTGTTTGTGCTGATGTTGTATTTTGGGAATGAGGAAGCATAATACTGAAGATGTACGTCGCTAATGTGTGTGAACTTTATTTCTTTTGTGTATGTGGCTTTAGTTTGGCGTGGTTATTCGATTCATTTCGCCGATTGTAAGTTGATGCGCTCTAGAGCGATAGCATTGCGTGGAGTGACCTGTCTCGGTGTGCATGCTAATAGTGACTGGGTTTGTTATGTTGTGTGCAGCAATCGCTTAAGAATGGCATGGACCCAGAAGTCCTCTTCCTTGCGTACGTAAATGCATGTATTACCAAAGCGTATGGGCTTGTGCTGGGGAGTATTTATTGTATATTTTGCTGATCTGTGTGTTACGCATCACTCGTTCTACAGTTTATTGCCGCCTATTATCCTGGAAGCTGGATTCAATATGAAGAAAAGGGTGCGTATTGTCATAAAGCAAATATTCACATATGCGCGCTAATGCGACTCCTTTATGTATTGTGTATGTGCTGCAGGGGTTCTTTTCAAATTTCTCGACGATTCTCCTGCTCGCGATTGTCGGGACTCTGGTCGCGACGTTCATCACAGGTGGCATCCTCATTTGGCTCGGAAACATGGGATTCATCACGAAATTGACGGCTGCAGAAGCGTATCTGTACGGCGCACTGATCTCTGCCGTGGATCCCGTTGCGACGCTCTCAGTGTTTAAGAAGAACGGCGTCCCGCCGCTGCTTTTCAACTTGGTGTTTGGTGAAAGTGTACTCAACGACGGTGTTGGTACGTACACGACTCATTCATATTGGTGGGCTGCCGTGCATTAACATGATTTGTGTATTCTGTGTTCTGGTGCAGCAATTGTGGCGTTCACGCTGTTCCAGCGGCTGATCCACGAAGGCATTTCCGACGTTACGTTGCACGATGCCGGGATCGTGATTATCAAGGTGTTTGGCATCGGTTTGGGCTCCGTGGGACTGGCGGCGATCGTGTGCTTGACGTCGGCATTCTTACTGAAACAAGCCGACCCGGTACTACGGCACTACCCATCGTACGAGATCTCGATTGTTCTGTTGTCGGCGTATTTGAGTTACGTGGCAGCAGACCTCGCTGGTCTCAGTGGCATCGTCGCGCTGTTCTTCTCGGGCGTGCTCATGAGCCACTATCACTTGTACAACATCGCAGAGGAGAGTGCGACGGCGTTGCGGCATTTGCTCACGACCGCGTCGTTCATGGCCGAGAACTTCATCTTTATCTACCTGGGCATGAGTGTCGTGGCATACGCGGGGTACTTTACGTGGGACTGGGGGTTCATTTTCGCGAACCTGGTCGCGTGTCTAGTCGGCCGAATGCTCAACGCGTTCCCCATGTGTATGATCGCGAATTTGGGACGCGACGAGAAGATCCCGTGGAGCTACATGGTCGTGATCTGGTTCGCGGGGCTTCGTGGATCCATCGCGTTTGCACTGGCGCTGAATGTGTGGACGCCCGACAGCACGCATTCCAGTGTCATCCAGAGCACGACGTTGTTTACCGTGATGTTTACAACCCTGGTGCGTGTCTACCTGTGTTATTTAATGGACTCCTGCATGGAGGGACTGAGGAATTGAAATGCCTATGCTGTGCGTATGTGCTGACAGGTGTTTGGCATGGGCACGAGTCCGTTACTGCGCCACTTTAACCTCACATCCAACGACGCTGAGCTCGAGGAACTGGACGAGTACGTTGAAAAAGTGTGGAAATTGGGTAACCTAACCGATCTAATGTCTCGTTTCTTAATTGCATACAGGGATGGCGCAACGGAGCGATTGTTGTCAGACGATGAAGACGATGGCGGCTACAATGCGTTCCGACGCAACGAGTCACCACCGCACCAGCAGCAGCGGCGGTCGGACATCCACAACATGTGGCATCGGATCGACAACGTGTACCTCAAGCCCATCTTTGGCGGCCACACGAACGTCAACGGCCAGGGCGGCGTGGAGCTGTACCACGTCAAGAGCAACAAAGATGGCAGCCACCAGAAGAAGAAGACTGCGGCGCCAGGCTCGCCGCAAGTCTCACTCGCTGAGATCGCGCGGAATCATGATGCCTCGCATGAGATTCCATAGCAGTCTCGTTTGATCGCCAAGAAAATTGATAAATGCACAAACATGCGGACCAAATATCTCTTTATGAAGGATATTGTATTATAGATTATTCCATAAAGCATTGAGACAATCACATACTATTGATAATAGTGATTATTTAATTATGAAGGTAACGTATTGAAAGGGAGTCGACCAAATCGACCAATAGAAAGCACTAACCAAACAACACACACACACCCAAGCCAGCATGGAGACGCAGGTGTCCGAGGGCATGCGCGCGCTCTTCGAGGGCCAGAAGAAGCTCCACGAGAGCATCCTCAAGGTGCAGCAGCAGATCGAGGAGGAGGAGGCTGCGTACCTGGAGGAGACGCCGCACGGCAACATCATCCGCGGCTGGGACGGCTTCATCGACAGCAAGCAGCCGCGCAAGGACGCTGCGACCAAGAAGATCAAGCCCTACACGGACGCCGAGCACTTGTTCTCGAGCTGCTGCTTCTACGCGAGTCTGGGCCAGGAGCCCACAGTCGATCTCGTCGACCCTGCAGTAGCCACAGTCACAGAAGAAGCGTACGTATATGTATGTGTGTAACTGGGCGGGAGTAGCTCTCATGACTTGCCTGTCATGTGTGTATGCGAATGCGATTGCAGACCAAGTCGACGGAAACTGAGCACGGCGTCAACAGCTACGGGGGGCGCCAGTGGCTCTACCGCAGGCACACCGAGCGCCAATGGCACTGGTACAGGCAGCAGCGGCTCTAAGCTCTCGTCGCTGCAGCGCTCGTCGTCCGTCAGCGAGCGGAAAGGATCGTTTCTCGGGTCTTCTGGCAAAGGCGGAAAAGGCGGCACTTCCGTCAGCAAAGAGAATGCGAATGCCGCAGCAACTGGGAAAGCGTCCAAGTTGAAAAAGCGCAAGCGCGAGAAGCTCGACGACGCGGAGGAAACTGGAGATGACGGGAAGGCTGCGACGAAAGCGACGACGACGACGACGGATTCGGCGGATGACGACTTCGTCGACGACTTTTGAGTTGGTTCCAGCACACAGTCATGTCCACATATACACTATTTGCCTTATTGCTGTTAAAAAAATGTGTTTTGCTTGCATCGCGTCGACGTCTTTCTCTTTGTCGTCGCCCCTGGATGCGTTGTTGTTGCTAGGTGATCTTCTCTTTCCTACTTGTATATATGTCTCTTGTTACTTACTTACCTACGTTCCTTACTTTTGAGCATCAAACGAAGCCACCAAGACCTCGAGGTCTTTCGTGGATTGACGGAAGAATCCATCATAGTTGTACTGCACATCACACAAACAGACAAGGAGAAAAGTTAGTTATTTGTAATTCACATGGCACAAAAACGATTGCGATAGAGGCATACCTCAAAGATGTAATCCAGTTGCTGCGGTGGCACGTAGTTGCGAGGATCTTTTGCGCATTCCTGTTTAAACAACGGAAAATCAAACATGTGAGTAAAGATGAACTCCCTCAACAAACACAAGACTGCAAGCTAAATAACACGTACCCGCACACGATCCGTGACCGAACCAACTAACTCGAGCGTGCTCTTCACGCTCTGCAACAAATGGGCGATACTGTTCCAATGCAGATCCATTTGTGAACTCATCTGGGTCATGTATTCGCCGTGCGTGAGAATCGCAGACGACGGCGCCGACTGGCCGCTGATATTGGCGGCCAACGCGTTGATCGAGTGGTACGCGAGCATTGCAGGGTTGTTCAGATCCTTTGGGTCATTTGCCTGTTGCAGCGGCATCGCCAAGATCCCAGTCTTCATCTTATTGCAGTCGACCATCATTTGCTTGAACTCCGTCATCAGCGTGTCCATCTCCAGTTCGAACTCCGACATGATCGCATCCATCCGGCGGTACGCCAACGACATACCCGTGATGCTCTTCTCTTCATCCACGATCCGGCGCTGGAGCACAAGGATACACGTTAGAATCGACTGGATGTTCTTCTTCAGCAGCTGGCGCAGACGGGAGCGGTGCTGTCGCAAACGAATCAATAAATCGCTGGCACACGTAACACCAACATTCTGGTAAATCGAGCACAACACAATGAAGGCATCGAAATCACCCTCATCAATCGACGATGTGTGGAACGACGTGCGCACTCCCCATGACAACTGTCCAATGCGTTGGATCGACTGCCGAACGAGAAGAAGCACGTCCAGCACTCCAGGCGACGGAGGCTGTGAACTTGCAGAACTTGTCGACGAAGTCGATGAAAGTGGTCCCTTCTCGTGCTCGTCGTCATCATCCGAGTGTTGTGGACTGGTTGCTTCTTCTGCTTGTCGATCCGCTACTGCCTTCTTCGCTCCGACTGCCCATGACACCAACGTGGCAGCGGTCGAAAAGAGGGACATGGAGGAATCGGCAGATGGACGAGACGATTGGCCGTTCGCAACCACGAGCTGGTTGTTTGCAGGCGTGTTTTCCGAATTGCCGTCCTCAAGAAGAAAGGCGCTATTCGCTTGCACGGGACCAGCCTTCTTGCGTTGGCCGTTCGTGCGACCATTGGCGACAACGAGTGCATTGCTTGCCGCATTCTTCGTTGGTGACCCATCTTGAATTTCTTCAATCTGCGATCCAGACTCATTGTCTTGCTCCAACATCTACAGCGAACACACAACCATTATGAGGCCTCAAGTCAACTTGCACAACATGCTCAACCCATCACTTACCTGTACTTTGTTTGGCTCGATGAACTCTCCACCCAACGCAGCGTTGACATGATTACAGATCGAGCTGTTCTCCAAAACCCACATGCCCGTTGCGGCCTTGAACTGCTTGTACATCTTTTGCACATGCGATGGGTCTGCGCTCGCATAAATTCGCTGAATAGGCTCAACACACGCACCGAAATCGTGTGCGAGGTAGTTTTCTAAAGGCAGAACCTTGCTGAAGCTGTATCGCCATGCTTTCTCTTGGTTTGGTTTCAATCGATCCAACTCGCGCACACCAATACGTGTGAGCTTGCTCACTTCACGGCCGATTTCCGTCTGAACAGCTTCCAGCGACTGCATGAGGTGGCGGACAGCTTCACCACCTGGACCATACACCAATAAATCACCGCCAGGACCAGCGAGTTGACGCGCTTTTCGGCACGAAACGAGAAGATCGGCAAGGAGCTTCAGCAAACCGTGCAACTTCGTGAAAATGTCGTACGCTTCTGAAGCAGCCTGCGTGCGCAAGGCGACAACACCTGCGTTGCTTTGACTGAGGAAATCCTTCGGGGTAACTATGATCGCTTCAGTAGGAGTCGCACTGCCTCGTGGGCTACGTGTGAGGCTTCGAGAAAGCACCGTTGGGACCTTTGGCTTCGCATCTGTGGTGCAGAACACGGCTGTCGATGCCATCTCTTCTTCCTCTTCATTCGTTAAAAGCATCGTTCGAAGCGCGTTCTTCTGCGGCAACTGCTCCGAGTTCACCGATTCCGGGAACAGTTCCCTACAGATGCAACACAGTGTGAGCCAACGTTCCATAATCGCCACTAGATCAAACGGTACATGGCAAACAAAACTTACTTGAACGAAGGCGTTGTCAGCAGCACTTGAAGCATCTGACCGGACTTCGAATTCATCGCGTCCTTCATGCCGGCGTGCTGCTGCGATTGCAAGTTGCTGATCGTACAATCGCCTGGTGTGTTTGGCGTGTTGCGAAGCACATAGAACAGGAACTGCACACCATGCATGAGCCCATCGGTACCTCTCGCTTCCAGCGTGTGGAGCTGTTCACGCGCCGACGAGTGCGCGCGCTCAGTCTCAATCGTTGGCAGGATACGGTTCTCAATCACGCTTCGCACGTCCTTGAGCGTACCCATGAGCGAGCGCTCGCCTGAGCCCGAGTGGAACAGTCCCTGCTGACCGTGCTGCAGCATCAGCACGTAACTGTGGCGGCGTCGAACGTCGATCAACGTCGCTTCCGTCGTGCACGACGCTGGCGCCAGCGTCCGCATGGCCCAGTCCTTAAACTCTTCGAGCAACAGCGTTCGTGGGTCATTCATGTAACCGGAAAAGGAAAAATTGCGGTCAAGTCGTTCCTGATTGTGCCATTACCACGACGGACAAATAGGTCACAATGTCAGATATCAGCGTTCAAAGACAGCATCCACGTAATCACAAGCCATCAGCCTTCGCTTTGTGCCAACACTCGACTATGAGGGTGCCAATGGCTACAACCAGGCGCTGAGCCGCTATGACTCAACACACAATCGCATACCCACACTTCTACATACCTTTTGATACGCGCAAATCGACGAGATGATCGCTTCGGCGGGGTTCCTCAGCAACCCCACCGTGTCCTGCATCTTGCGCATGAACGTGTGCTCATCGAAGTCTGTGGTCGTCGGCTTGTACGTCGGGTAGAACGAATCGTCCATCTTGAGCTGCAGCGGGAGGTCTTCTTCGCCGATCTCCATCGCCTCGCAGAACGACTTGTGCACGAACCGCATCTGGTCGCACTCGAGCGACGAGTAGCTCGACCCCCACGGGTTCAATCGCAGTCCCCAGCCCGACATATCGTGGTCTAATGTTTCGTAATAGTCGTCCAATCTCTTAGTGTCGAAGCGATCAGTTCTGGCGCTCGACGTGTGCGTGTGAGCGCGTGTGTGTGTGTATATAGGAGATCGTTGTCTTCGCCTCTTGATTTCGTCACTGCGCGCGCGGCCGGCGTCCCTTTTTCTTCGCCTTCTTCGCTCCTTCTTCCGCTCGGCTTCTTTGTCGCGACTGAGAATGCGGCAGTGTGTGTGTGCGGAAAGGTGTGAAGAGGCTCTGAATAGTGCGCTCTCGTCCCCTCCTTTTTAGGGAGAATCTCCCCACCCAACAAAACAACCAGGCTCAACGTATGATTCGGAGACGCTCAACGTATAAAAGGAAGGGCAACGTATAACAGCCGTGTCTCTGTGGGAGAGCACCTGCAAACAGAGCATTCAAAGAAAATTTCAGCTACGGTATGCTAAACCCTCTCGTTAGTGCTTGGCATTCATTGTGTGCAAATTTTGATATTGCTGTAACAATTTGCACAAAAGCGCTTGATTCACCTTTAATATTTACTGAGTGCCAAAAATGTAGATATTTATAGAGGAGTTGTATCGACAGAGTTGGTTGTGTAGCTGTGTCGCATGCATCGCGTCGATGATGTAATGCGACCTCCAAAACCTGATTCATTGCAGCGACAAGTGTAGCGCACTCCGCAAAAACGAACGCTCCAAATTTGCAGCACACAGATTTTGTATGCAAAATCCCATCCCTGATTTATCTATTTTGTAGCTCACAGTACTCCTCCCAAAGTCCCCGTCAACCTCAAACGCCACTGATGAACAGAAAACGCATACGTTGAAGTGCCGGTCTCTATCACGATCCGGCAACGCACACTTGGTTTCACTATGCAGCCAGACGAACCAACCGAAGTCGTCCTTTCGATGGGCATTCGTCGCCGTGTCGGACCCTCGAGAGGGATCTTGTACGGGCGTCATCAAGTCACGGCAACCACCCTGACGAATACAAAGAGGGAGATCTCGCAATAGAAAACTACAAGCGACACTCGCGCACGCCAGTCTTTTTCTTTTCATCCATTTCCTTGCATACTGAATGCATGACGAAACAGCGTGCTGAACAGACAGACACACATATCAGAGTTGGATACTATCCAACAAAAAGAAACCAACCACAGATGGCGACGCTTCGTAGCTCTTCGGCAACTTCACACTGCACAATGTATGGACAGGAGACTGCAAAGAACGCCCGAGTAGCGGCACATATTGGGCCATGACGCGAGCGTCGCGCTGCCGCCCGATGCCGTAGCGACGCTGCGCGTGGTCTCGGCCACAGCCTTGGGGCATACGCACCACGCGGCGCTGGTCGCGTACGTGGGCGTGCTCAAGGCGCATCGCCACGCATGCAGATGGTATGCGGTCGTGGACGAGCGCGTGCTCTCGCGCGTGCACCGCACCGTCGAGACCCACGTGCTCGCGCGCATCCACCGATTCGCCGACAAGGTGGAGGTCGCGTCCAAAATCTGGTTCGTCAACAGCATCTCGATCACGAGCATCGCCGACGCGTTTGACATCGCGATGGAAGAGTAAGATTTCCAGATACTTGAGTGAAATAATCGAAGCTGATGCGGGTTATTTTTTTGTGATCCATAGCGTTCGACGTGTTCAGATTGGCAAGCGGTAGTATGACGTGTACAATTGCGGTCCCGAGCTGCTCAATATGCCGTCGCTCAACAAGGTGACGCGCGTGCTCGAGCTGCAAGACACCCAAATCACAGCGTTCCTGCTCGACGAATGCAAATGGACGGCGTGGAAGCCACCCGCGTCGTGGCGTATGAAAGTGGGCCAAGTGTACGATCTCACGGTGCATATGGCTGTGCGCAAGCACGGCTTCCTCACGAACGAGATCCGCATGCGCGTCGGCAGGAAATGGGTTGGTCCGCACCACCACAACAGCGACTTGGCACACGAAGTGAAGAGCCAATGGCTACATCGAGTGGACTACGAGACTCAAGACAACATCGAGACGGCCGAGAGCGCGTTCTTCCAGACCATCAAGCTCGCGTGGGACAAGTATTTGTGCGAGCTCTCTAGACTCCCGAAGGAAGACTTGCGGTCGTTCGAGGAGACAGGCAATGGATTTCCGCTCGACGAGCAGGACCAGCACACGTCCTTGCGAGTCAAGTACCTGCTGGAGACGTCTTTGGGGACCATTATGAGCGAGAGAGGCACATTCTTCCGCTCTGCGCATCAGTACGAGCTCTGGCGCATGGCGCAGGAAGACGGCGCGAAGCATCGAGAGTGCTTTGGAGACAACTTTGCCGGTCCCTTGCTCGAGGCTGAGATTGAAGCTCTCTCAGAGCTCTATGAAGGGAAAGCCATGGAGTTGGAAGACGTGGGTGTCGGCGGCGGTGGCGGTGAGGATCCCGGAGACTCTCCGACAGGTGGGTTAATACCAAGTGGACCGAGCAACGACTGGTGCAAGTGGGTGTACATTCGGTGTGTAAACTACTTCGTGTGTCTATCTGTATGAGCAACACTTGGATCTCTAATTGCAGTCTTCGCCTAGTGTGGCTTTGCAGCATTCGCATGACGGCCCTTTGGAAATTTATCGAGCAGCACGACGACCTGCTTCAAGTCGTATTTCTCAGCCGCAACGAGAAGCTGGATGTACGCGACCTCCTGAGGCTGGCATTGTGTTTCCTCCTGCTGCTGTTGCTGCCTCGATTTCAGTGCAATGCCTTCTTTGAGCAGCGTCGCGAGTTCCGCGACTCCGTAATTCTTGCCGTGTGTGTGCAGAAGACCGTCTTGGATCTGCTTGGCGAACCCCCAGCGGCGCTTCTCGAACTACTCCTCCTTGGCCTTGGCATTCGCCGCACGGAGCTTCTCGTCGATATCAACGCGCCAGGGTGCACCACGCTCTCGTCGGCGGACGTCTGCAGCGGACGGATTCCAGGCGATCTTCCTCCGCGGAGGTTCCCAGACAGTTGTCGTCGCATTGTCATGGACAATTGAATCTTCAGTGCTTGTGGTCTCTTCTGCGGACGATGAGTCAGCAGTGGGATCATCGGCGTGTGGCACCGCCTGAGCGGCAGAAGGAGCTGCCGCCTTGGACAGTGCGCTTCCGGCAGCCTTTCCAGCAGAAGCTCCAGCAACAGGGGCGGCAGTCGACTTCTTCATGTTGGACAGTAGGCACGCAATGGGAACGGCGGTACTCCAAGACGATTCACCATTCTGAAGAAAAGGCAGGTTATAATTGGGCACACAAAATCACGACCAATATGGGAGAGAAATGGCGCGATTCTCAAACAAATTGCACATATTAGCTTGAGGCATAAAGCGTCAAAGCTCTGGAAGATTGCTCAATCATTCATGCATAAAACACTACTATGTGGACGCGACGACACGCAAGTGCTTCCCAGCGAGCTATGATTCCATTTACCTCTCCAAATGATAGCGTAGAACTCACTACTTTTGGTGGTACGTCGTCTCATACTCGTTTTTCATCACGTCTCCAAAAGAATTCTCGGCTGCAGCTTCGTTGAAACGAATGAAATCTTGCTCTCGACCGCCCACAAGTTGGTAGAGCGCACCAAGTGAGATCATCTCGCAATCGCCAAAGCGCACGCCGTGTGGACCAATGATCTTGCGGGTCGAGGGTTTGTGTTGGTGCAATGCGGTTGCTGCTGCATCAGATCCAAAATGATCAACAGCTCCATTCGACGAAGAGCTCGAGTGTGGAGGAGGGTCTGCCGTGATACTTGATGACGCGAAGCTCACGAAGTTGCCCTTGGCGGTAGTGGAGTGCTTTGGCGAGGCATAAATGCTCACATCAGGCAGGTCGTCGTCGAAAAATGACTCGTAGAGCTCCAGGCTTTCCGACGGGATGGACGACTTCCCCGTTTGCACGAGCTTCTTGAAATCCAATGTCTCTTGGAAGAACCTATCGAGATGAGTAGAAGGTACAAACAAGTCAGACCACCAAAGAACGCAGACTCAAAGAATTTTTGCACAAACAACCAAACACTCACTTTCGCTCATCTGCGCTGGTTTTCAACCCTTTCAGCGCGATGATCTCGCGCACTTTGACATTTTGATCCAGTCCAGCATACACACCCGTCTGGATTTTGTACGTGGCACCTCCACGCACTTGCGCTTCGCGAAGGCTGCGTGCATCGTCAGCGCTGATATGGTTCTCGCGCAGATACGATTCAAAGAACATGCGCACATTCTCGCTGTCGTTCTCCCAGATCAACGGCGTCTGCTGTGATTGGACATATCTACAGCAGACAAGGCATACGCAATCACAACATCTTCAGAGTCAGCCTAGCGGTATTTTACGGTGGCATCTTTTCATCAGCGCCTTCTTACGCTTCGTAAACGTCTGGAACAGCAGGTGCCGAGCAATCACCAACAAAATATCGTTTTCTAAAGCACAACAGCAAATGCAATAAACGAGTACGTGAGTCAGTCAGTACACTCGACAATGGCAGGTGATCACAACCAGCTTTGCTTACCGTGTACTATGCGTATGAGGGCTAGTCAGCTCGTCACAAGGATGCTTCAGCACACCTTTAAGAATTCCGTTTCCTGGTTGATAGCCTCTGCCAAAGCCGCGCGAACCCCCACCATATCTCTCGTCATCATTCAGCGCCGTCGTCCTTCCTTCATGAGCGCTATCACGTCCTCGTCGCGTGGAATCAACGTGCTCATGCTCCTCCGCACATTCTGGCGCACTCATACTTCGTGAAGTTCGACTGTGACCAAGATACTTCGACGAAAAGCGCCGAGACGCCATCGAATTGTCGAACACATCTTCCGTACTTGTGCTTCGCCCGTGAGATCCGTGCATATTCGTAGGTGTAGATCCCGACACGCTTGCCAACGATTCCGATCCAGCACTTTCACTTCGAACTTTTTCTTGGTCGTGGGACTCCAATGGATTCATAAACTTGTACCCAAGCGTCTTTTCAAACGATGTAAGCTCCTCCGGGTGGTACATCTGAATAAACTCATCCGAACAAGGAGCGCACGTCGCCGCCTGCATCGCGCGAATCGCTTCTTTAATGCCGTTTTCATCAGCTGTATCGGCACCAATCTCAATCACCGCTGCCGCGTCATCGTCACCATCCGAGTTCTTCTCCTCAGGTGCTTCCAGCCGCGGTTGCGAGCGAATCTTACTCATCGCGTACTTTGGCTGCTCAAATTTTTCAAGCGGTTCGCGCCACCAATCTTCCAAGAGGCGCTTACATTCTCGAATATACGCTTCTCGGCGCTGCTGGTCTCGAACACGCTCCATCGTTGGCTCTTCATCGATTTCATCCACAAACTCGTACTCGTTGCTGGACGTAGTCCCCGTTGGCGACAGTAGCCCGTCATCATACGGCTTTCGACGGCTTTCAAGCTGCCACGCGACGCTTTTTCGCATTTCTTCGCACGCTGCTGCTCCATTACGAACTTCAAAGTTGTGCAAATAGTAATCGTTCTCGAGTTCCCATAGAGGCGGCTGACCCTCCTTGGGCACATAATGACCCAGGAAAATGTTGATCGCATCTTGCTTTGCCATATCCGTGAACGAGTTGCTATAGTAGCGCCGAATCGACGTCAAAAGCTCACGGTGTTTGAAATTTTCAATGGTCGCGGTATTTTTCACAGCTTTGACATTGTTCACGTTCTTGTGGGCTTCGGAGCCTCCATACTGCATCGAAATGGCGTCACCGACCAAAGAGTACAGCTGTGTGAGCACGCGAACGAGCTGAGACGAGTTCTCTACGAGAGGCGTGTTGCGGATGCCCATCGCGTACAGTTGTTGCCCCAATGCACGCATGCCGACTGCAAACTGACTGACATTCGTCCGATCTAGGCAGTCGATGCAGTTCGTACGAAGCACACCCTTTTGCTCAAGCCAGTCGCCCGACTTGCGAGGAATCGTTGGAGACAGCGGTGGTTCATCGATGCGGATATCATGGTGCTCGTCGGCGCCGAGTCCATAGGCACTGTGGGTACCATTGTGGGCAAAGTGGACTTTCGCACTGCGCTTGTTTGCATTTTTGCCAACATGCCGCTTTGGCGCACTGCAAAAGAACCCCGTTTGTGCTAACGCCCACACGGCAAACTTGTCCAAGGATTTGTACACGTCCAGCGTCTTTTGCTTCGACATACGCGAATAATCCAACGCAACGTATCGGATTTGATGCGCCGGTGGCATGAAGCTGTTCAGGTACTCCACTGCGTTCAGATACTCCTTCCCGACAAGCACCTCGCGCTCTTTCTTTTCGGATTGCTTCACCAAGTTCAGCACCACAATCGGAGAGCCATACCGTGAGAAGAGATCTGCAAAGTGCTTCCTCGTTGCGGTGTACGTTGGATCCACTCGATTCACTGCGTGAGAAACAACAGAACCAACCGTAAGCACAGGATGGTCAGAATGCGGCAAAGAGAGAGCTCACCACAAGCCATGCAAAGTAATCACGTACACACAATGGGCGGCTTTGGGAGCGTCGCAGACGTCTCCTGCGACCAAAACACGGGAATCGAGCCACGGTATTGTACAAACGAGCTCAGTTTGCCCGCGCCCATGTTCTCGTCTTCAATGATCTGCTCAGTCTCGACATCGTTTGCAGCTTTCCCCGTATCGGCGACACCACGCTTCAAGTAGCGCGTGCCTGCGAAATGCCGTGATCGACGCGCGAGCAGAATAATGCTGATCAAGCGACCAAACACCGAGCACTTGCGCTGCTCATAGCTGCCTAGGACAATCGGGATCACCAAGTCCGATGCGGCCTCGGGGCTCAGATATTCTTTCAGCTCATGCGTCAAGTACGAGTTCCACGTGAACATCTCCGATGGCTCTGACCGCTCCTTGGTCATGTTGTGCTGCAGCGTGTGCGTGATGTCGTACGAATAACTAAAGAAGAAATCCTTCGTCAGGTCCATAAAGTGGAACAGTCCCAGGTATCGCGCCTCGGCTTCTTCTTCGGGGCTCGGATTGAACCAGCGGTTGAGCCACGTCCACGCGCTGCTGTCCTGGTTCGGCTTGCTCACGTTCAACTGGTGCGTCGCCGAGATGCCGTACACGAAATTGCCGCCGATGCACCCAATCTTGCGGCGCTGAGTGACAAAGATGAAGTAGTAATCTTTCAAAAAGCGGATACACCCGACGATCGCGACGGCCGTGAACGCGCGCACGAGTTTGCCGCCTCCGTTCGTCTTCGCGAGGTCCGTGAGCAACTGCAGCTTGGCTTCCATTTCCTTCCACGGGTACACCGTGCTGTCCTCCGTCAGGATCTCCTTGAGGCTCTGCGGTCGGTCCACCATGCGGTTCAACTCGAGCAGGCGAAAACGGGTGTAATGGCGATCCGAGCACACCACGTAGAACGTCTGTAGAGGAAACAAGGAAACGGCGATGAGGGCGGATCACTTAAAACGCCAGCGCTTGGAATGACTACCATGTCCAAATCCCCTTACCGTGGCTGTTTCGTAGATCGTGAAGCGTTCAAGAAGCGCTACGCCTGCAGCCAGCGTCGGTTGTCGACGTCTCAGCGTCGGGCGCACGACGGACGCTCCCGCATTCATGTTCTGGCTGCTCGGTGCGCGCTTAATGGATTTGTAGCGTGCGGGCGCTTCCTGCGTGGGTGGACACACAATGAAGGCGCGCGGACGAATGCCGAGCTCCAGATCGCGCTTCACCGACAGCAGCGTGTTCATCCTACACCCAGTAGCAAGGTTAGCACAAATACCAACGCCAAGTACATACCCATGCAGCATTCGTACCACCAATCGACATCAAAGCTGGACTCGTGCGATGAGAACGTCTCTTTCTTGGACTTGCTGATCGTGATCTCGATGCAGTCGCGGCCATCGCTGCGCACGTGCGCGATGTCGCAGTCCTTGACGGGGATCGCGACCAGTTTGCGGCGCGAGTGCTGCTCCTGGTACACGATGAGCTCGCCGTCGCCCGTCTCGAGCGGCAGTTCGCACCACACGAGTGTCCAGTCGCCCGGCTTGTTCTTGTTGAACAGCCGCGGCGTGCGGCGGTACAGCGGACCTGAGAGGCTCATGGGGACGACAGCGACAGGCTCCCGTTAATGCGCTTAGTGCCTGCGGAGGCGTCTACGTAGATAGAGCGATATAAAGAGAGAGAAGCGCCTTCTTTCCTTCCTTCCTTCCTTCCTTCTTCGTCTTGGGGAATTGTGGCAATAATGAGGAACGAGAAAGAGAGAGAAAGAAATCAGGTTCTTGACTATTTTTATCCAATAGGAGTCAAAAGTCAAGAAAATAGAGCGATATGATTGGTGTAAAATGCATACTAAAACACCGTGGCTTCCTTTCCTTTGAGCTTCAAGGTCGGACCATGAGTCTCGAAATGCATGCATGGGATGCAACTAGCGACGAGCAAATGCTCGCACAGTTGCCGCCGTTCTCGCTCGATACACAAAGCATAGACGACCTGTACATGCAGCCGCGGATTCCCTCACTCGTGCAGTTTAAAACGTGAGCCGAATCTGCGGATGCAGCTCCGTGAAGAGCGAGCGGATGTAGTCGTCGACGACGTCAAAGCAGTCCGAGACGTGGAACTCCTCGAGCGCCGCGCGCGGTGGCTCCAGCAGGTGATACGCGAACGTCACGAGCATGTCGGTCGTGAGCCAGCAGCACCACGAAAAGTGCAGCGTCTTGAGCTGCCTCCACCGCGAGAGCTGGTGCAGCAGCGCTGTGCCGTCGGTGCCGCTCACCGTGTCGAAGCAATCGATGATCTTGAGGTGCTCGATGAACGGGTGCTCGAGCGTCAACTTCGTGAGAAACAAGAGTGTGAGCCCCGCGCACGAGATGAGCTGCAGCCGCTGCAGGCGGATCTCGTCGTGGGTCTGCACGATGTCGACGTCGTCCACGTCCAGCTCATCCCAGGAATCTACCTGCTGCTGCAGCTGCGGGGCTCCCAGTGTCAGCGCATTCAGCTGCCACGCCATGCGCTGCCGATCGCTGTCGTCCCGATCGTAGAGTCGCGCGAGCGCCTTCTCGTCGCGCACGAAGCCGATCGTGAGCTCGTCTGTCGGCTGCTGCAGCAGCAGCGCCACGTTGCCGTCATTCATGGTCTTCATCGCAGTCGCCAGCTCTGACAGCCGCGTGATCATCCACGGCTCAAACGTGCCAAAGAACTCGTCCGTGAATGGACACGACAACGTGTAGCAGTCAAACGTGCGCGCGATCTCGTACAGACACCTGCGCCATCGCATACAACACACCACCATGCGTTCGTCAATCGATAATAAATCGCTTCAGTGACGACATATTCTCCTATTTATACGCGACATACCGCTCTTGCAACGACGCGTAGTGCTGGATCGTCGACGTTTTCTCGAGCGCCGTGGCGATGTGCTCAGCGCTCTTGATCTTGATGCGCTCGACGTGGTCGTCCTTGAGCCGCGCGTTCATCAGCGCCTTGACAACGTCCACGCGCACTCTACGTTTGTACGAAGAACCAAAAGTTGCGTCATTTTGTTGGCCTGCTAAGCGGAGCTGATGCGCTGCTTGCCTGTTCTGCTGCAGCCTCGTCACGGCTTTGGACACTTCGTACTGCAACTTGCGCTGCAGCATGAACCTGATAGAAACGCACACAGAACAAGAGCACTGGCATGAGACGCACAGTGACAGGCACACACTTAGTCGCGACAGCATGACGCCGTAGTGGCCACTCTACCTCTCCATCTTGGACTCGTAGCCGCCGCATTGCCGGCCCTTGCGGTTGCGGCCCATACTGCTTTTGCTGGGTTGATCAGAAGCGATAAGCAACAGCGATGCGTTCGAGCAACATTCGTGTGAAGAGTGGATTGTTCTTTTCGATGCAAAATACAAGTCCGTGTTTATTGACAATCAGTGGACTCCGGACTTATGCACTATAATCGGATAAATGTTCAACGGAATAACCGTTTATCATGAAGCTGTTTAACCGTCAACGTGGTTCGTCGATCAGACGATTGTTTGTCAACATTGGCACGTGAGTCGATGATGATCGACGACGATTTGGTGAAAGCAGGCCGATGAGCTAACGGCGCCATCGACAATGCCTTGGACGAGACCAACAACCTGTTTACAGTATGAGGATGCGTTCTCTTCAGCTAGTTCACTGCAGCATAAGTCCTCGTTCTTTCCAAATTCTCTTGTGGCATGACTTTTTCGTTCGTCGCCCGAGTTGCTCACTCTGCGAAAGAAATATTGTACCAAACACAGCAACACACTTTCACTTTTCCAGCTACGGGAGTCACCTAAGTGTGTGTTGTGGATGTGCTGGATTCCCAGCATGCATGCTAGCGCTTTTTGCTCGAGTAAGATCAATCTTCTTTGGCTGAGAAACGGAAAATAAAGTACTTCGGTTTCACTTTTTTCATCAAATGGAGCCACTTTTGTATCCGTATCCGAGGAAAAAC
This sequence comes from Globisporangium splendens, assembly GCA_006386115.1. NCBI lineage: Eukaryota > Oomycota > Peronosporomycetes > Pythiales > Pythiaceae > Globisporangium > Globisporangium splendens. Next base: position 384,463 of record VFIW01000020.1, on the reverse strand, counting down.
GCACACCACTACTCATTTTCGTGGACTGACAGCAGGATCTAGGACACCCGTCTTTCGCTTCTCACAATTCAATTTGCTGCTTCCCGAGCGCACACCGCCAGGGACCCATATGCCACTCCGATCGAGTGATAATGACGTATCTAAAGCACCAAATCAAGGTTCCAACTACCAGGCAGAAACGGAAATCGCGACGCCACCTGTTTGTTTGCTTCTCGGGTACGGGGTAAAGCTGCTGCTGTGCACCGTCCTCATCATCTACATGCGCCGCAAGCGAAACGAAGCGCTGCAAGGAGACATCAACGCTGCCCGGAAGGTCCTCCTCCCAGCATACGAGCCACTGCTTTGGATGATCGGCGTCGTTTCGGCGACCTACTCGATGTATTTCACCTATGCGGTGGTTGAAAAGCTACACATCACGGCCGCACATTCAGTCTCAAGCGAGATCTACCGGTCGGGCAGTCGGTTCATTATATTACTCGTAGTCGTGTTCATGCTTCAGAAGAGCGTGTCGTTACCAGCGCTGGCCCGAGCTACTTGCGTCTCGCTCTGCTTGGCGACATATACGATTCCAGTCGCTTGGATACTGTCAACTTCGGACAATTTAGGCGCCACCAGCACGAACAAGCGGGCGATGAACGCAGCTCAAGCTCCGGTGCTGATCTTCTTCTTGTATGTGGCGATCTACCCTCCCGGGCGGGCCAGCAAGCGAGTGTTGCGAGAGTATTGCGTGTACTGTCTCGTATACTACACGCTCGAGTTGGCGTACATCATACCAGAACACTTGCGGATGTTCGAGCTCCAAGTTGGCTTAATCTACACCGGCGTTATCTGGGGATCACTGTCACCATTGGTCATCTGGCGAGTCCTCAAAGCAGACACCGAACACTGGAGAGGCTTCGGACAGCGTGCATGCCAGTTACAATCGTTCTTCCGACAGACAACCACTGTCAACGAACAGATCTCGTCCCAAGGACTCCACGTCCTGATCGAAATGCATCGCAAGTACATCATCGACTTCGCGTACCTTCGACTCATCAAGCGGATCGGGGTTGGCTCCAGCGCTGTGATGTATGACGGTCTCTTGCACTCCAAGACTGCTGTCGCTATCAAGGTGTACACTCCAGCTATGATCACGGACGGGACGGTGGCCGAGTTCTCAAATGAAGCTGCGCTTTGTGGTGCTTTGGGTCATCCCAACATCGTCAAGTTCTATGGCATGTGTGTGAGTCCTCCGACGATTTGTCTCGTGTCCGAGCTTTGCCAGGGGAGCCTTGATGTCATCACGGCCACGATCGCAAAGCGATCTTATGAACCACGTCGTCAGCAATTCCTCATCAACATCGGGTACATGATCGATGCTGCTCGAGCAATAGCTTACCTCCACAGTTTCTCACCCGCTCTCGTCCATCGAGACATCAAGCCTGCGAACTTTCTGGTCGATGCTCAGGGGAACGTCAAGTTGACGGATTTTGGCGAGTCGCGCAGTTTACCCCGCGCAAACAATCCGCCCAGCAACGAAACGTGTACCAGATCTACCGAGGAGATATTAACGCCCTGGCCGCCTACAAGTTGGCAGCCCACCGACATAAACGTCCAGTCTCGTGCTGACATGGAGCATGCAACGAAAAGAAGTAGTAGAGCTTCATTGGCGACGCCTCTGATTCACATGCACGGAGATCCCAAGGCTCACAGTACGCATATGACAGTGAAAGGAACTGCCGACTACATGGCGCCAGAAGTCATCAACGGGAAGGGAGGACTTGCGCAGTGTGACGAGGCGGCTGATATTTACGCTTTGGCGATGACGATGTGGGAAATTCTCTACCCTGGGATGGAGAAATACCCAGCAGCTTGCAACAAAACCTTTCGAGTATTTGAGTTGGTGTTGGCTGGACAACGACCCCAGCTGTGCTCAACCTTGCATCCTGGGCTTCGCGAGATGTTTCTCGCCAGCTGGCACATCGACTCTCGACAGAGGCCACGAGCTCAAGACATCGTCCACATTCTCGAACAAATTCAAAAAGAAACCGCTGCTACATTTGCGCTCGAACTCTCCGAGGTGCTTCGTCAAGATACCGCAGTTTTCGTGAAAGCAGACGAGCTTGACGTACAAACTATTGCTGGTGACTGGGCAACGCACAAAATGCGCAGCATCAGAGCCGTGTCATCTATCGGTGAGGGCGTTCGCTTGGGAAATTTGCTGATGAATGCAGGATTTCTGCATCATGTGAGGCATACTCAGCCTTTTGAATCCAGTGCGACGGAAATGTATTTCTTGGATGACTCCTTCATCGCGCTTTCGCAGCCGTTTGCGTCACTAGAACGCGGCAGCAGATGTCCTGATGGTTCAGGTGTTGAGGCGTGCGCGCGATCGTCACAAGCATACCTGAATTTATCTCGCAACAACCACTCGTCGTTTGCTTCAGCGAGAACCGGGTCATGTGTGCGCATTTCAAGCAGCAGTGATGAAGATTCTCATTTGGGAGTGTCAAGTGCTGATGGAAGCAACGGTCACCCCACACTCAGTGACTCAATGGGTACAATGTATAAAACGAGCAGGTGTGCGTGCCGCCGCCTCAGCCAAGGCGAGAGGCTGCCGAAGTCGGCCGCGAGGCTCTTCCGCTGGAAACAGAACCCAGTAATCCAAGAAGAGCATGCGCTCACTTCAAACCTGCTAGCCAGAGACATCGATCGAGAGCTCGACATCAGGTTTGCGTGTAGCCCAGTCATGTAGTCCCGCCACAACACACCAAGCCTCTTTCTGGTTCATACCGAAATGACATGCACGTACATCCCCTGAGTCACTTTCATTATCTCGGTTCAAAATCATAACAAATGCATTTTAACGCATAGGCAATTTCGTTATGGTGTCAAGATGCCTCCTGGTGCTGCTGCACTGTACTCTCTCTCTCTATACGTGGAAATATTCATCTGACGTTACCATTCGAGTGGAAGCACTATTCTTCGGGCTAGCTAAATCCAGTGTCTTACCGCAGACAAGCAAACAGAGAGAGAGAGAGAGAGAAGGTGATTCTATTTAACTTACGATCTGCACACAATTTAAGAATTCCGGAGTCTCATTGACACTGCCGAGAGTGAGGTGTTTCTGAGTTTTGACGGTGTGGCACCGACATCACTGTCGAGCAGAGCTGCGACTTGGGGTACATGAACTTGATCGTTTCCCGCGATTCAACGGTGAGTATCCTCGCATTCTTAGAGTTCATTGCCATGTTGGCGAGAAGATCGACCATTTTGTTTTGTCCTCGTTTTGTGTGATTCCAGGAGGTCCACGCGAAGTTGGCGACGATTTGATTTACCCGAACTGCTAGTGGCTGCAACTCGGTCTGGCGTATTGAGGAGAACCCGTTCTGGGCTGCGACAATCATTTGGCTATCTCCGAAGACTTCCAACTTGACTTCATAGTGCTGGAGGTAGTGTGCACTGTATGCCAGGCCATCTTTCAGTGCGCTGTACTCGCACCAATTGTTCGTGACCTCTGGTCCCATGTACGCATAGCCGCATGCTTTGAGTTCCCATCGATTACTACGTTCATTCAGGAGGGTGAGTGCCCATCCACTGCCTCCTGGACCTGAGTTGCCGCGTGCACCTCCATCGAAATGCAAACGCGCCGGCGCCATGCTTCCAGTTGGCGCGACAAGTCTTGTCTCTCCAGTACGCTGAGCAGTTGGTTCAGGCACGTTGCCTTGATCTTTTCTCCTTTGAGCGTTCTCATCCGATGTGCCACAGCCTGCACCTGCATTACACACGCTGTCCACACTCGCTGGGTACTTTCTTCGATAGCGACGTGCTGCCGCTCATGCACTATTTCCACTCTATCGTTCTCCACAGCAATACTGGGATGTTTGATGTGACGATAAACCAGAGTTTCTGTAGTGCTGTCGAGTGTTCCGGAGTAATGAACCCGAAGTGCTTTTCCAATTCCCGGAGCAAAGATCGTTGCCGTGGTGGGGCTGTGCGGCTAGCAATATGAGGTAGGAAGAGGTTGAGCGCTTGCTCTGTCAATGTTCGGCCAATCCATCGCCCGAGGAACGCCGTCCACGCGGCTTGTGCTCGCTTGCAACTCCAGACTATGTGTGAAATAGTTTCTTTTGTCTCCCCACATCCGGCATTGCTTGGACATGCCGAAGACTCGATCCTTCCCGGATGGAACAGGTTGAGCTGCACCGTAGAAATCCGGTGTGTCGTCCACATCTGATACGGCGTAAGACATCCTCGTTGTTTCCATAGATCTACTGGTAGCCGATGCTGCACATAACTGTACCACTAGTCAGTTTTCGCGACTTCGTTAATCTTGTCTATGAGTCCTCCGAGACCTTGATACAACTTGCTGTGCAGCCTCCGTGTTTGTACTCGGTCTGGATGCTGTTTGGGGGCGTACGCTCATGGCCGCAGACAAGCAAACAAAGACAAGTCAGGAAACAGTGACTTTTCTGTACTTCGGTGCGGTTAGGGTTAAATTTCAACTGACCACATTATTGACGAATAGATTCCTGACACAGCTTCTTTTTTCGAACTTTCTTTCGTGTCCCACTTTGCTGCTTCAAGTTCGTTCCTTTGTCACTGAGCAGAATGAAACGAAATTAGAACTAGTACCCCACCCGCACGTCCTTGATATCGTCATCGTCGATAGGGAGTGAAAGACTAATGTCTTCGTCGACACACGTGGTCAGGGGAAGCTCACTTCATTTCGGCTTTCGTCCACCTTTGTGGACGCAGAGTGTCCAGCCCAAATGATCTAGTCACAGAAACATGCAGGTTGCTCGCAGCATGCATCCATATCACCAATCGTCTGACTAGCAGTAGCCACTTGAGAAACTACACAAACAGTCACGGTCGGCGTGACACCCGGCAAAGAAAACAGCACTGTACGAGAAAGAAGAAGATCTACCTAAACTGTGTCCGATAACAAGTTGGTTTCCCACATGTGAGCAATTTTTGATGACGGTCCCATTTTCTTCTACAGAGACTGCAGGAGCACTAATCTCAGTATACCGTCGATGAGGGGTGTGTCTTGTCTGCAATCTGAATTTCATTCCAGACGAAAGTGGAGCCACAAACTGCAGCGCTTAGTGACAATGGAAAGACGGTAAACCTCACATGCGTGCGTTCGTCAGTTGTTCCTCTATATTTCAAGACCAAGCAGCTGCAGCGATGAGGGCTCAGAAATTGACCCACCATGTCAAGAAACATATGGAATCGAAACCTTAGTCTCCTCCACATTACTTCTTTACTTCGTCACATGGCTCGTCAATTCATCGTTGATCACGCCAGGACATTCTAAGTGGTCGAAAAGTAGACTTGCTGGTATTGCATCTCAGGTTTCTCTTCTCCGTAATTGACTTGCCTCGAGCGTATCTTTGGTCCTCTGCATATGAAACAGTTGCGATGAGTTTCATGGATATAGCGCCACTCCTAGCTGATATGGGCAAGAAGCTACTCAAGTCAACTCCGACACTTTTTGCTGCGAGCAGAGTCGAGCTATTCACGAGTGTACACTACTTTGAATCTCTATGCCACAGACACGGGCCAAGATTTTCTGTAAAGTCCTGCCTTATGAACAGCGGACTGACGCAAGCAGCGCACAGTTGCTTTTCTGAGAAATAGATGTCATACTTAACTACATCCTCGTACTTACCCTATATTTACGTGGCAGCCGTTTCTTTCTGACGCAAAGATACTTTGCCTGACCATATTCCGCACACAAAAAAGCCCTCAGTGCCACCAGTATGCGCGAGCACACAATTCGAATCCTCTTGACTCGAAGCCCAGAAGCTTTGGACTGATCAGTACCTCCTGACGTGGTGAATCGTGGTTTTTTACACACAGTAGACACATGACGTGAACGCAAACCTCCGAAATCGGAAGAGAGAAAGAGAAGGTGATTCTATTTAACTTGTGATCTGCACACAATCTACGAATTCCCGAGTCTCATTGACACTGCTGAGAGTGAGGTGTTTCTGAGTTTTGATGGTGTGGCACCGATATCATTGTCGAGTAGAGCTGCGACTTGGGACACAAGAACTTGATTGTTTCCCCTCGACTTTGACCATTTCCCCGCTGCGAACCTCCGAAATCGTCAATCGAAACAACGGTGATTTCATTTCTGTACTTCGGTGCGGGTAGGGTTAAACTCTTCCATTGATCCTATGATTGACGAATTGGAAAATCGTTTCATCTCGGTTCAGAAGTGGATTCGTGCTGTGAATGGTTTTTGTATCCCTGACTCCTCCATACACATGCCACGCGCAGCCAGCTGCTCGGACTCACAAAGTGGTCAGTGCGGCAAGCTCGTAAGTGCGCCATCTCAAGATACCCGATACTGTATGACCGCTGGGTTGCATGGACTCGCAAGCGCTTGAGGTGATGGAAAGTGTGACGAAAGCGAGCACATGCGATGGGAGTGGGTTCTCCATATCTTTCATATGAATCAGGAGGGGTTTGGCTCAGTTTCATTCTGAAACGAAAGTGCCACGTGGCGCACAAGAGTGTGACGCCATCAAGCGAACAGACAATCCATAGAATTGCAAATATTCGCCTCAGCTACAGTACGGGGGCAGTTGTTGCGAATTGCAAATCATGAACGTAGCTGTCAGTGCCAATTCAGCCTAAACATTTATGGAGGGCGGACCAATATGTTCTGGCGTCAAGAAGATTGGATAAGTGAAATGACAATCCTGGTTTGGCTCAAATTCCAACACTTGCTTCTGTGTATGATCATTTTCTCGCTCAGAGGCATGCCAGATGAGTGTAAGGCTTACAGTGGCGCTCACCTTTTGCAAATCCCTTCAGTGAACAATAGCCAGCTGCACGCCGCAGAAACATTCGTGTCTAGCGTGTTCGGATACGACACTTTAGCGAGTCCACATGATGCGGACGGTAGCCAAACGAAGATTTGATCTTTTCCCATGCCACCAGCAGGGAATTACTCTTGTTTGGCCTCCCCATGCCGTACGAGGGAATTACTCTTACATTCCGACCAGCCTGAGGTGATGACGACATCTATAAAGACAACGCGAGAGTTCTTCATTCTGTTCAGTACATAGGAAAAGCACAATGAGGACCCTCTGGAGAAGAGGAACAAATGAAACAAATTCGAACATAAAAAAACATAGAAAGAACTGATTTCTGGGAGTAGAGCACGACGTTTTTCTGGAAATGCTCGTGCGCAAGCAAGAAGTGAGTCCACAAGGTGCTCACGTCAGTCCTTTGGTTCAACTGATTGCACGCTAGCGGCAATTTTTGGCTGTCATTTTTGCAGAAGCAATGTGACATCGGGCGAGAACACCTGAAACGAAGGAACGCGACAGCAGCAATACGCGCTTGCCTTGAGCGGGATCACATCCCACTATACGTCTCGCACTCTAATGTGCCACTTGGATTTTCCTAGACTCCTTCGCCAAAGCTCACGGTCGCATGCGGAATACCAGATCGGATTTCCACAGCCAAACCTGACTCTTTCCTGACTTGCTGTATTTTCTTCCTGATGGACCAACATCGCACATGTGTTGAGAGTTTTAGGATTGAGCAGCTCCCGCTCGGTTGTTAAATACAGCACTCCTGTCCTTCTTTAACAGCGTGGGGCTTTCTGCGATTGAAAAGACTGTCCCAGTAAACAACAAGCACCTTAGGTGGTCGATACGTAAAATTTGTAAAACATCTGTCTCTCCAGCGCTCGGGCTTTGCTAATCTCACAACTCAACTTGCTACTATCACAACAACGTCAGCACGCTTCAGGCAATTTCCGATGTCAGCTCAGTTCCACTCCAACGACACAGATGCACCAGATCACACGAGCGACCTGGTTGGGCGACAGTTCATGACGCTCTCCATTTTCGCGCTCCTCGAATATGCGGTCAAGTTTGTGCTGTGCGTTGGCTTGATCGTCTACATGCGCCACAATCGACACGAAGCACTACGTGGGGATAGCAGCGCTGCCCGGAAGATTCTACTGCCAGCATTCGAACCCTTGCTCTGGATCATCGGCACCGTCGCGGGCAGCTTGACAGCATACATGGCGTACATGATGGCTGGCAAGACGTACTTGACGCTCTCTCCGTCGGTCGTGAACGAAGTTTTGTACTCGGGGCGTCACTTCATTCTCCTGCTCGTGGTCGTCTTCATTCTTCAGAAGAGTGTCTCGTTGCCAGCGCTGGCACGAGCAGCCATGATCTCGCTCTTCATGTCGGTATGCACGGTCCCACTCGCGTGGATACTGTTGACTTATGGCGACTCCAGTACTGTCGAAAGACGCTTCTGGATCGTGAGCTTCGCGCACGCTCCAGTGTTGATCCCGTTCATGTACGTCGTGATCTACCCTCCTGGTCGAGCCAGCAAGCGAATACTGAGGCAGTACTGTGCGTATTACTTCGTGACTTTTATTCTCGAGTGCTTCTCCTACTTTACGCTGAAATTGCGCGCTCTAGATGTCCGATTGGGGTTCATCTACGCTGGCTTAGTCTGGGGATCACTGTCACCATTGGTCATCTGGCGAGTCCTCAAAGCAGACACCGAACACTGGAGAGGCTTCGGACAGCGTGCATGCCAGTTACAGTCACTTTTCCGACAGACAACCACTGTCAACGAACAGATCTCGTCCCAGGGACTCCACGTCCTGATCGAAATGCATCGCAAGTACATCATCGACTTCGCGTACCTTCGACTCATCAAGCGGATCGGGGTTGGCTCCAGCGCTGTGGTGTATGACGGTCTCTTGCACTCCAAGACTGCTGTCGCTATCAAGGTGTACACTCCAGCTATGATCACGGACGGGACGGTGGCCGAGTTCTCAAATGAAGCTGCGCTTTGTGGTGCTTTGAGTCATCCCAACATCGTCAAGTTCTATGGCATGTGTGTGAGTCCTCCGACGATTTGTCTCGTGTCCGAGCTTTGCCAGGGGAGCCTTGATGTCATCACGGCCACGATCGCAAAGCGATCTTATGAACCACGTCGTCAGCAATTCCTCATCAACATCGGGTACATGATCGATGCTGCTCGAGCAATAGCTTACCTCCACAGTTTCTCACCCGCTCTCGTCCATCGAGACATCAAGCCTGCGAACTTTCTGGTCGATGCTCAGGGGAACGTCAAGTTGACGGATTTTGGCGAGTCTCGCAGACTTCCACCTGCATGCAGCAACATTTCGGTGTGTGAAGATGGCTGTGCTACGTTGGATATCAACGCAGCAGACCATCAGGCTATAGCTTGTGTCGACGACCAGTCGTTCTGTGATTTGGAGCGTGCAACCAGAACGTTCAGTGGATCCACCATTTCATTGCAGCATTCGCATGGACCAAGGGCGACAGATTCGAGGCTAACCGTGAAAGGGACGGTCGATTACATGGCGCCTGAA